>VXAU01003442.1:9098-31964 GCA_013399695.1 Formicarius rufipectus | reverse complement strand
TGCTGATGATGCTGCCCTCATTGTTCACACTGAAATAGCTTTGCAGCACTTAACATCCTGCTTTGCAGAGGCTGCTGAGCTTCTTGGGCTGGAAGTCAGCCTGAAGAAGACAGAAGTTCTCTATCAACCTGCACCTCAGGAAGTTTGCCATCACCCCCACATCACCATAGATGAATCAGAGCTGAAGTCAGTCCAGCGGTTCGCTTATCTGGGAAGCATCATTTCCTCGGATGGTAAGACTGACAAAGAGATTGACAACAGGTTAGCAAAGGCATACGGAGCTTTTGGAAAACTCCATAAGAGTCTGGCACAATAAACACCTGAAGAAAAGTACAAAGATCAGTGTCTATGAGCCATCGTAATCTCTAGTCTTCTCTATGGGTCTGAATCTTGGGTCATCTACCGCCACCACCTGTGGCTCCTCGAACGCTTCCACCAGCGCTGCCTCCGTACAATTCTAAACATCCACTGGCCTGATTACGTGACTAACGTGTCTGTTCTGGAACAGGCAGAGGTCACCAGTATCGAGGTCATGCTACTGAGAACTCAGTTGTGCTGGGCAGGGCACGTGTCCAGGATGGAGGATCACCGCCTCCCTAAGATTGTTCTCTATGGTGAACTTGCCACCGGCTACTGCAAAAGAGGAGCCCCAAAGAGGAGATAGAAGGACTCAGTGCAACAACACCTCAGCCTTGGACATATTGACCACCATCAATGGTCCACTCTGGCCTCCAATCGGGAGACATGGAGTCATACGATCTATAACGCTGCTGTCTTCTTTGAAACCACACGCAGAATCAGTCTGGAGGAGAAAAAACACTGCAGAAAGAACCGTGCCTTGACAGTGCCTCCTATGGAGACTTTCTGCTGTGCCTTTTGCAACCGGACTCCCCTATCTCACACTGGCCTTATCATCCATCATCACGCTTGCAGGAAGTGTGGGTAAAACCCTCCCAAATCTTTGTTTGCGAAGTCTAACCATGATGAAGATGCACATCTAGGGTTGCCCTGGTATAGATTATGGAACTTGTCTTTGATAAACTTCATACACTTGGTCATTGCCCAGCCCCCTAATTTGTTGAAGTCTCTCTGCAGGGCCTCTCTGCCTTTGATGGAGTCATCAGGTCCCCTCAATTGAGTACCACTGGCAAACGTACTCGGTATATCCTCAAGTGCTTCATCCAAGTCTTTTATGAAGATGTTGAGGAGCACTGGTCCTGAGATGGAACTGTTCAGAACCCCACTAGTGACCAGCAGATGTAACCCTTTCATTAAAACCATTTGTGCCTGAACCATGAGCTGGTTGATGGTGTTAATCCAGCTGTATGTTGTAAATTTTGTCCAGAAGGATACTGTGAGAGAGTATCAAAAGTCTTACCAAAATCTAAATAAAATCTATCAGTTGTCTTCCCTTTGTCAGCTAGGTGGGTTACCTTCTTTAAGATGCTTTTGTTTTGTTGTTTTGGTTTGGTTTTCTTCTTATACTCGCCTTTGTGGGTTTTAATGTACTTCGTAACAGAAGATTTATTTATATCAGAAATCACAGTTTTTTTACTGAAATGTGTCAGATGCTTTTCTGGAACTATTTTATTCCTTCCCCTTTACTTCATACTTGTTTGTTTGTTTGTTTGTTTGTTTGTTTGGGGTTTTGTTTGTTTTTGTTTTTGTTTTGGTTTTTTGTTTGTTTGTTTTCTGTTTAGTTTGTTTGGGTTTTTTTGGTTTTTTTTTTTTTTTAGTTTGCTTCATAATTCTACACAAAGTTTCCACTGACATTATTTTTTTTAAAATAATATCATTATGTACAGGTATGTACATTTTCCTGTGAGAAAACTTTGCAGCATTTGTAAAGGTCAGCATATTAAACTCCCCTTTAACCTATTTAGATTTAACTACTTTTTGTAGTAGGTCATGAAGTAGAGAATCAAATGAATATTTATATAGGTTCTTTTTTGCTCACAGTTCGGTGCACTCTCAATTTCAATAATTTGTATCAATTTCCATTGCTCTCAAGCACTTTATGAATGTCAAAACTGGTCCCAGAGAGATTCTATGTAATCTCATGTAAACAGCTTTGAAATCCTGGTGAAATTTATCATTTGTTTGTTCTTTTTCATTAAGGAAAAAAAATAATTCTAAGACCAATTCAATTATTCATACCTTGGGGTTGTCTAGCACTCCTGCCTATTGCTGTGCAAAGAAACATATAATTGACCTGTCCTTAACCCAGATCTGCTTTCACTGACTCAGACTTGAAGTTAGTTCCTTTCTTTACCAGGTGAGTACTAAGAAGACAAGGATAGAGAAAACATTTTGCACTGGTCATGGCTGTTAGGTGATCTCATTCCCTTCTGTTGAAGCTGTTGCACCTCCATGACATGTTGAACATTTACTGAGTTATAGTGAGAGTGAGAAAGAAATGGATGCTAACTCCTCAATGTGGTGGTTAGCATACTTGCCTACATGCTTTGGTAAATGCTTCAAAGGTAAAACACCAAGACTTAATGCAGAGGCAGAAAATGTCAGGTTTATTAATTTATAGTTGAGTAGCTAAATCCTTTGGATATCCAATCACGTTCCTAATGGCTCAGTAAGAAGTTTATTATTTAAAGAAACAAAAAAAGGAACAATTTCTGTAGAAAATTCTGAGTTCCTCTACCTCACATTACTGAATAACCTATAGGCAGGACATATTTCCATATATAAAAAGGTAGAGTGGTTTTATAATGCATTGACTACTCACAAGCTAGTTAAGAATCTCTTTTCCTAATGAGAAGAAAGTAGCTATTTCCAGCACAGAAAAAGGACAAAAACCTATAAGAATGAAGAAAAAAGTTGTTCCTTAGTACGCACGCTGACATTAAGTAGTATTTTATACATATGATTAAAACCTTTGTAGCTCAAAGGTTTAGATATCTAGTTTATCTCAAGCAATTTTAGTATTTTCTGCCAATGGCATGACTTCCAGTAGATAAGTAGACAATTAAAAACAAAATTTCTTTTTGTGTATATAGCATTTGCTGCCCTTTCAGACACATATTTTACTAGTTGAATTTTTATTTTTCTAAACAACTTTTGCTTCTCAGGTATTAAATGTGGAAGTAATATTCATAACCCAACACTGACATAACTGTAAAAATGCATTCTTGGCTTTGGGAACAAATTGGTTTATATTTATGACATTTTGTATGACACATTTCTGCTCTTTGAAAACAATAAGATTTATTAGATCATTTTCCTCTGCTGACAAAGTGTTTAAAATACAGATAATAAAAACCGTACATATACATAGCAAAATCTGATAAATAAAACAAAAGCTCCACCAAGAGTATGATTATAGCAGTATAAAAATTCAAAAGGGTATCATAACAACATGAAATTGATAAAGGTTCATTAGCTGTTTGTCTTACTATACTAAGTCATAGACAAGCATATACATAAAGAGAAGAGAGCTATGAATTGCAACAAAGTGTAGTTCAGTATGAAAGCACTTTTTGAAATAAATGAGGTAGCAAATAATATGTAGAATAATGAATATAAAACAGTAATAAACAAATATTCAGAACAAAGCCACAACCATAGAATTCCCTGTAAAGCTTCCTATTATGTAGACGATATTTATAAATCAAATACAGTTACACAGTACCAAAATACTATAGATGGTAATTTGCTTGAAGAATGAGGTCTCCGTATGGAGCATGGTTTGTCTCAAAATATCCATAAGGTGAATTCAAAGGTAAACTCCAAGTATCATCTCGTCTGAGTCTATCCATGTGGTTAACACATAAATTGCAAAATATGTCCAAAAATGGCTGAAGAAGAAACCAAAAAACCTCTGGCTCTGAGAGTCAGGGAAAGTATTCATAATACAATGGTTCTTCTTGAGGATTTACTTGAATTTGAACTGTCCTACAGCACTGAAAAAAAATTATTATATTGTACATCACATTTTCAGACGTGGTTTATTTCACTGAAGATATGACTCGCAGCTGCAACATAGAGGAAATATGAAGCAAAGCCAGAGAAAGCAAGACTGTACCTTAAAGTGGTGTATGAACTAGCAGCTTATGTGTATCAACTTTGTCTTGCCTGGTTACTTTCTAGAATGAAACAACTACCTGGATAGATGAGGGAAGAGCAATGGATATTGTCTACCTTGACTTCAGCAAGGCTTTCATCACTGTCTCTCACAACATCCTCATAGGCAAGCTCAGGAAGTGTGGCGTGGATGAGCTGGACTGAGAACTGGCTGAATGGCAGATCCCAGAGGGCTGTAATTTGTGGCACAGGGTTTAGTTGGAGGCCTGTCACTGGTGGTGGCCCCCAAGCTTCAATACTGAACTGAGTGTTGGTTAACTTTTTCATCAATGACTTGGATGAAGGGGCAGATGACTCCTCAGTGAGTTCACTGATGAGAAGTGTCTGACACCACAGAGTGCTGTGCAGCACTTCAGAAGGACCTTGACAGTATGGAGAGATGTGCAGAGAAGAACTGGCTGAAATTTAACAAAGGCAAATGCAGATTCCTGGACCGTGGGAAGAATAACCCCAGGCACCAGTACAGGTTGGGGACCAACCTGCCAGAAAGCAGCTCTGCAGAGAAGGACCCTGGGGTCCTGGTGAACAGCAAACTGTCCATAGGTCGGCAGTGCGCCCAAGAGGTCAAGAAGGGGTACACTAGGAAGAGCATTGCTAGTGGGTCAAGGGAGGTGATCCTGTCCCTCTTCTCAGCCCTGATGAGGTCACACCTGGTGTGCTGTGTCCCGTTATGGGCTACTCGGTACAACAGAGACATGAAGCTCCTGGAGCAGGTTTAGCAGAAGGCAAGAAGGATCACTTGCGGACTGGAGCATCTCTCATATGACAAAAAACTGAGAGAGCTGAGAAGAAGCTGTCTTGAGAAGAGATAAGTGAGAGGAGACCTAATCAATGGATATGCATCTGAAGGGAGAGTGTCAAGAGAATGAAGACAGGCTTTATCAATGGTGTCAAGCAATTGGACAAGAGTCAATGAGCAGAAACTGAAGCACAGGAAGTTTCACATGAATATGAGGAAGAACTTTACTGTGTAGGTGACTACTCACTGGAACAGATTGCCCAGAGAGATTATGGAGTCTCCCTCACTGGATATATTTATGAAATGTCTGGATTCTGTGCAATGTGCTTTAGGAAGACCCTGCTTGAGCAGGGAGGTTGGAATAGATAAACCGCTGTGGTCCGTTCCAACCTTACCCATGATAAGGGTGACAGAATTCACAGTTGACTCTGAGATGACACACTAGCTGGAGAAGGAATCAAGTTGTACCTGATGTTAACTAGTTAGTTCAAAGCTAAAGATAAACTTGAGAGTGAAACAGATTCTGAGGAGTTGTTATCATGCAGACAGGTGCACTGGGAATGATCTAGATACAGCCTTCCAAGGTACATGGCAATTATATGAACTATAAATGGGATTCTATCATTGAAGTTAATAAAATTAATCAATTAATAGATGTCCTAGATATGCCATGTACAAAGGCAAAATCCTAAGAAAACATCTAGTTGTGGTACACTTTCATTTTCAACTGGCATCATCATTTTCCCTGTATAAATGTTTTGGAACATAGAAATAGATGTTTTGGCTTAGAGTGAGCAGCTATGTCTTGCAAATACCACTTGTCAAGAGACAGTACATGAAAAAGAAGTCTTGTCAGAATTTTTCCTTTATGTGAGGAGGAAAGAGGCACTTTTTCTTCCCTACTACTGTATTAAGGATCTAGTACAGATACCTGGATACTTGGCTGTGTGAGATTTACTTCAAACTCTTCACTTGAGGCCCTTTGAAAATAAAATAGCAATTGTAAAAAATAAATAAAGTGCAACAGATCTATTTTAGCCAGCTACTTTCCGATAACATGAATTGTGTCCTAGTCTCTGCAAGGAGATAGTACTAACTCAGATGTAGATGTCAACAATTTAGATCTGTCATTAGCTAAACATAATTCAACTTTGAGATGTGTATTTCAAGGCACAATGTTCACTTATATTTGTTGTTTTGTTTTACATGAGAAAATTTACATTTAACATTTTTATATCCAGCAATTTCTTTGCTTCAATAATTTAGTGTTATGTGATGTGCTTCTTGTCATGCCCCTTCAGTTATTCCTTAATTTCTCTATTCATCCTCCCACTTCTATTCACAGCTTCTTGAAACATCCTGTCCATTTATCTCAGTGTTTGTGTAAACTGATATGATCTTTCTAACTTCCCATTATTTAGTCCACAGACACTAAACTCCTCCCCTGCGTCTGCTTGAACACAGACATACCTTGAACACTCACACAGATACACATTTCCTATGTAGGCACAAAGTTGTGTTTGCTGGTTTTTGGCTTTGGGTTTTTTTGTTTGTTTTTTTTCCCTTTGTTTGTTTGTTTGTTTAATTGTTTGTTTTATTTTCCTGCTTAATTTTTTTATTTTCTGACATGACAGAACAGGAAGTTTTCTTTTACTTAAACAACAGGAGCCTGAGTTTTCTTTCAGAGATGGTAAAACACACTAAGATTTCCTCCAAATAGTTTTTGGCAAAAATTTTAGATATTTTATTCTGCAAAAGTACACAGTGCCTTGAGTTCCACTACTGTGTCCTGTTGGCATCCCAGTGTTCTGTCCTCCCATTGTATATCTTACGTATTCATATCTCAGAAATTTCATCCTAGGTACATTGATTAACTCACTGGCTTGTGGGGAAAAAAAAAGGTAATGGGGTACTTTCCTCAATGAACATGAGGACACAGATGATGCCAGAACATGTCTGACCTGCAGTGAGCTAATACTGAAATTCTCCACAGTCCCTACGTGGGTGCACTATGTGACAAGCTGCTGTTAAATTCTAAGTCAGATGCTTGTAATTCTGCAGCACTTCCCTGCACATGTTGAATTTGCTCTAGTAGTTTCAATAGTACTTCAAAACAGAGTTTCTCAATGAATGAGTAGGAATTAGTATAGCAGTCTCCATGTCACTCTTTCATTTATTTATTAATTAATTCTTTTTAGGGTCGGTCTCATATTTTCAGTTTTTTATGTTTCTATTATGTTCCTAGTGGGGACAGAGAAAACAAAAAGAAACAAACAAACAAACAAAAACACCAAACAAAACCCTAACCTAATTATTTAACATATACTTACCTAATTACTGAATATGTTGAATAAGAGAATTAGAAAACTGGCAGGAACTGTGGGTTTTCTGTCAGACAAAAAGAGAAACAAAACCCTCCATTTTTTTACCCCTTTTGTGTAATGATCTATCTTAGTTTTTGTTTTGGGAAACAGATCATTATTTTCGGGGTTACTTTGCTCAGGCATATAGGTCCAAATTATCTATGAACTATTATTTAAAACAAAACAAACAAACAAACAAAACAACAACAAACAAACAAAAAAACCAAAAAAAAACAAAAACAAAAATAAAAACAAAAAACCACAAAAAAACCACAAACAAACAAACAAACAAACAAAAACCAA
The DNA here is from genome assembly GCA_013399695.1 of Formicarius rufipectus. Taxonomy (NCBI): domain Eukaryota; kingdom Metazoa; phylum Chordata; class Aves; order Passeriformes; family Formicariidae; genus Formicarius; species Formicarius rufipectus. The sequence goes on along the minus strand of VXAU01003442.1, from coordinate 24,464 downwards.
AACCAAAAGCAATTGAAATCTAATGGGACCTTCAAATTAACCACCCCCAATTTTGCCAAGGAAGTTGAAATATTGCATACTTGGTTCTGGAAATCACTATCATCTCAGTTGATTGTTTCTTCTATTCAGCGTGGAGAAAAGGAGACTTCATTGCAGACTAAAAATTCCTTGTGAGGGAGAGAGGAGGGGCAAACACTGATCTCTTCTCCGTGGTGGCCAGTGATGGGACTCGAGGGAAGGGCCCAAAGTTGTGCCAGGGGAAGTTTAGGCTGGATATTAGAAAAAAGATCTTCACCCAGAAGGTGGTTGGGCACTGGAACAGGCTCCCCAGGAAAGTGGTCACTGCACCAAGCCTAACAGAGTTCAAGAAGAGTTTGGACAATATCCTTAAGACACATGGTGTGATTCTTGGGGATGGTCCTGTGCAGGGGTAAGGGTTGGACTCGATGATTCCTGTGAGTCCCTTCCAACTTAGCATATTCTGTGACTCTGTGGTTCTATGCAATATAACTTCAGTTTTCTGGCAGTAAAGTTATAATGTAGGCTTTCTCCCCACCCTTCCCCTGCCACTTAGCACTTTAAAGGACAATGAAGGACATGTTTAAGTTTATTGATTTTGTTCTATTTTGTTTATGCCATGGTTGTTATTTGGAAGAGCTTTTATTGATTTTTTTTTTTAATATTTTTTATATAATTTCATGCCTATCACCTAAATTTCCACTACCTTGCATTACTTACCACCACTTATTCCTGTGTTAAGTGTTTATAAAATGTTTCCAGTTTATGTTGGTACTTTATACTCACACTGTAGAGGTATGAATGATTACCAAGTAGTGCAAAACTAGTAAGAAATTGACCTTTGATATTCAAAATCTGTTTAGTAATGGTTAATGGCATTCATACAAATGGCTAACAAGCCTGGAAAGATATCTTTTTAGAAAAAGTAAGATAGAAAAATTCTGTTCTATGAGATTTACAGGCTACAAAATAAGAAGGGTGTTACAGAAGCTCTCTAGAGGGCAACATATGTTAAGAAGTTGGATTTTATAATATCTCTGGAAAATAAAAGACCGTTAATGAGGAACTTGGGACAGATTATCTAGTCATAAGGTAATTAATGGTCAGAATGGTCTGCAAACACTGACATGGAACTTTCAACTATGAGCACACACGTAGACCCTTTAGACAATTATCTGCAAGAGGAAGAAATTACAGAGTAAAAATGTTCAACAGACTTACATGAACCACAAGGAATTCTTTCATGCTGAAGTATTATTTTGTGGAAAATATTTTCTCACTCACTCAAGATAAATTAAGTCATGAGTATGCATTTCCAAGAAAAAATTTCAAAACTGAAATGACAATAAACAAATTCCATGCTACAATCATTACCTAGGTAACCATCCACAGAAATAAACTCCACACAGTGGAAAAAGAAGTGAAAACATCCACATTCTTTATGCCTTTCTGCTACAAATTTTCCCATCACTACTGATTTTGAATTTTCTTATTACTAGTCTCATTTATAGATGAAATCTGGCCTTTAATCTATATGACCTAGGAAACCATCATTTTCTCATCAAGGCATGTAGGACAATGGAATTACACTCAAATATTGAGTTTTTAATATGCTAAAATAGAAATGGCAATCATAAATTTTGTAGCTGAAAAACATAACTAAGATATAAAGCCAACTTGAACCATAGATAATACATGGTAATGACATGCATCTCTCTTAGAAGTGGGGAGTACTGTGCACTCACCTCCAGGAGACTGATCATATGCAAGGTCTGATAATATGTGTATATTCCATATGACTATTCCCTCATTAATTGCAAAGCACTCTACAACATGCCAAAAACAAGACTGCTTAAAAAATTTTCATATAATTCATAATTACCAGACTGAATCCACACTTTTATCTTAAACTTCTACACAGTCCATCTCCAGTCATAATTCTAGCTTTAAGAGTTCTGCTTTGCATAGGGTTTCTTCCTCTAAAATCTTAGACTCTGTAACCAGCTTCTGTGTGTCTGGAATAAATAGAAAAAACAAAAACAAAAACAAACAAACAAACAAAACAACAAAAAAACCCCCACAAACAAACAAAACCCCCCAAAAAACAAAAACCCCACAAAAAAACAAAACAAAACAAAATAACCAAAAAACAAAACAAAACAATACAAAAAACCAACAAAACAAAAAAATCAAAACAAAACACAAAAAAAATTGGGAAAAAAAAACCTAAATCCCCAAAAAACCCTCCAACCCCAAATCACAATCATTCCATATTTTCAAAACTTTCAGGTACAAGAAGTCATTGAGTACACTGTTTCTTCACACACAGAACAAAGCCAAACCAAGGAACCTCCCTTCTTCCTATGTTACTGATTGAAATTTAAGCTGAAAAATTAGTAGTATCCTAAAGCTAACAACTGAATATTATTCAAGCAATCTGTCACCAGAGAAAACAACCAAGTAATAACAAGAATAGTTAATAAATATTCTAGCCAAGGCTTATAAAAGTTATTTTCTCGGTAAAGGCAACTTTTAGAAATATGTTGACTTACTTGCTTTGAAAATAAATAGCAAGAAGAGAGAGAAAGGAGGAATATTGAGAAGGGAGTCATGAAACATGAGAAATAAATATGTCTGACTGAAACCAGGACCAAAGTATCCTATTTTTTAATGCAAGCAGCTACCTATTTCATCTTTGCTGAGAAGATTGGCTCTGCTTAGACTGAGCCCTCTTTCTTCTTCGCCTTCTTTTCACGCAGGCCGTTGCTCTTTCTGCAGAGGGAAGAGGAAAGGATTTCGTGCTTGTATATGTTCTCCGTTTCTCCACACCCATATCACCTTCAACACTGTGGAAAGCAAAGCTCAAAACCCCAGAGACTCATAGATTCTTTTCCTAGTTTCTGTGCAGTAAAACTAGAAGCCTCTCGAAGCCCTCTGCTGTGATACTCACAGCAATATACCTAGGCTCTTTCTGGCATTGAAAAAAATCTAAAATGGAGAGTAGAGAGCAGAATGAGGAGCGTAAGAAATCTCTGCAAAAGAGGTGGCATGGACATTTGAAAAAGGAAATGCTCATAATCACTGACATGCTTCATTCCCATACATATCCAAAACTATGTCTTAGAGTCCTATCATATTAGAAGAATCATGAAATGCCATTATTCTTTCAAAGACTTTTTTCCTACTCAAAGATCTTTACCTTTCTGTCATGATCATTTCCACCCATCTGTGCCATCTGTAAAATTCAACCTAGTCAGCAATACTGAAAAGCATTGAGCAACTCTGTAAGCATTATAATGGGTAGAAAAGGTCTTCTATATGGGAAATACATATTGCTAAGTCCGCCAAACAAGACAAAAGGGAGAATCAAGTCAACTGTTCCTTTGTGTTTACTGTGTGGCATGAACAAATTAGCTGTCTATTATATATTCATCATTCCCTTAGCCATTTTAAGCTTTTTAAGATAAGAGAATAGAAGCAGACATTTTCTGACCTATTGCAGACTTACTATGAGGGCCTTAGAATATACTTGCTAGTCCTGTTTGAATAGATTTGGACTTATATCCTTTTGAAATAATAATGACAGTTCTTATTCTTTTGTTTATGTTTTTGTTTCTCCTCCCTGAATTTATACAAGTGTTCATGACTACTTCATCTGAGTTCAGAAAATGCTAATTATCCACATGAATTCAGATTTGTTTGTTAATTGAATCACTCAATAACACTGAAAATATCACAAAAAAAACCCCAAACTGTAGTTTGTTGGCAGAAATCACTTACCAATAAAATATAATTTTGCTGAGTGTTTGCCTTAATAATCTGTTATTTTTAATCTAATTAATCTTACTGTTTTTGATTCAGCTGAATCAATTGTTCCAGGTTTTGTAGAAAGTTAATTGGAAGGTTCATGTATGATCTGAATCTTCCATGTCTATTTCATTTCAGTGTCTATTTTAGTTCTAGGTTTTCCCATAGTCCTTAACGTGTTTTTCTTCCTGCTCTTGATATTTCTAAAGCATAAAAAGTAAAGAGTGAATTACAGTTATAGAATATTCTCCAACTCTGATTTCTTTCAACATGTTAATGTGGGAATATTTTACATTGTACCAAGCTGCAAATGCTTGTTCTTGAACTTTCAGTTGCATTACAGTGTTAAGCACATTTCTGACAACCATCTGCTTAGACCATACTTTCTCCTGATCAGCCCATTTGAAATTAAAATCATGATAAAAGCAAGGAAATTAAGATGAGAACTGCCAGACAGCTGAAACCATACAACTGTGGGTTGTATGGGTTGCTTCTGTGTTTGCTGGTGCTGCAAGGAGGCATTATACAACAATTCCAAAGTAATGTAAAGTATGTGAATTTATTCCTACATCAATAGGGGTATGTCTAGTTATCACTGATATATTTCCTTACAACAATCACATATATATACTTGTATAAAATTGAAAAATACTAGTCGTATACTTTATTACAATATGAATAAGTTATTCTAATTTTTCCAATATTAACAGTTTTTGATACACATTTTATACATTCATATAGTTTTTATCTAGCAAATTATTCATTCAAATCTTGTTAGATCTTACAAGGATTTTCATTGTATGCCCTTCAGCTGTTTATTTGCCTGTTTATTTTTAAAGTTAAATATTTTCTGAACAGTGTTCTATGACAGTACATAAAAATAGTTATTTGTAGGAATAATATTATGAGTGCAAGTAAATGTATCCAGAAATTGGAGTGCTTCAGCCTTTTAGAGGACAAGATTTCTACATGACTTGTAACCCATGTCTGTAGAGTGTGTCCTCATTAATCTAACTCCCTGAACTTCATCCAGTTGTGGTAAGCAATGAATATACTGGTCAGCATATTCATAGTATGTTTAATTCATGCTGGGACTCCATGTTATGTGATTAAAGTAAAATGTTATGGCACAACAGGAAAAACTACCACTGTTATAAAAATGTGACAAAATACAAAAAGTTATGTTGTGGAGCATAATGCAATGCAGAAATGACTCTCTTTAAAAGTACTTCCAAATTAAAAAGATTCTGTTGGTTGTAGAAGATGATTTGCCTATAAGGAAAAGCAGAGTAACAGTAAGGTAGGCTCATCATTCCATTAGTAAAAAAATTCAAATTAATTAAGTGCATGAAGAAAAAAGTATTTATCATAATTCTTCTCTTGTGCCATATGCACTGCGTGCCCTCTGCAGAGAATCAGATTTGATGTTTTATCTTGCCCTTTTCTTTCATTCTTGGGCCAGTGGTTATCTCATTTAATGATTTTCAGCATGAGTCTTCACATGAAAAAGTCTTTGCCAGGTTCTCAGTGGAGTAACTTCAAGATGTTAACACACCTTTACACATCTACATCAATGGTTTGTTCTTTTCTGTTGTTGCCTAATGAAACTGTTTAGTGTTCCATAACTGCATAGAAAACAAACAAACAAACAAAAATGTTATAAAGAAAGACAGGACTACATTTTTTACTGTAAATAGCCAAGACCACTTGTGTGTGAATCACGGAAGCTACTGTGGTGTGAACTTCTTTAGGAGAAATATTTGAATAAGGATAGTGTTGGTAACATACAGCTTCTTGGCACAAGCTCATTATAAAACGCACTTGAGCTGAAAACACAACAAAGAGTCAACCAAAAAGCACAGCACTGGCACTGCTGGTCTAGCGATTGTTCAGACCTGACTTCAGCTGCAGCTCCCAGGAGCTTGTAGGTGACTGTGACAGGCTTCTATGCCCCAAGGCTACTCCATAGGGAGCTCCCACTCTCTAAACCATGACTGTCACATTACTACCCCCTTTTTCTTTGAGAAGCATGATGCTACATGGCAACTGGATCAAGACCTTCCTGAATGCATTCAACCATCCAAAACTTAGGTTTTGCTGGTTTTGTTTGAGCACAATTTTTTTGCACCAGTTTTTTTCTGAAGTTCAGAAATTCAAAGTCCAACATACAATATAATGATCTTATTAGATAATTTTCCTGAAAGAATGATAGAAGTGAATTAAATTAAAACTATAATTAGGCATAAAATGTGGTGAAATGTGTCATATTCTAGTTTGTACAAGATAAATTTAATACAACATACTTTATCCCTCACTCAAATATGGAATTGTACAGGATACTGTGTCATTATTAGTAAATTAAGCCATTGTCATGACATGCTAACTAGCTTCCTAGATACTCAAACCTGTTCACTTATTAAATTGTGAGAGTCCTTGTCTGATTATTTCCTAAGCCAGTCAGGACATCCAAATAATGTCCTGACTCATTGGCAATTATGTCAGAATATCCTAATACATAATTTGGATATGGCTACCTAGTTGCATAAAATAAGATAATTTAACATTATGAATTTGGATTATTTCATAACTGTTCTTAACTTTACTGACAGAAAGTTATAAGTGTTATTAATTTACTGGTTTAGATGCACAAATCTATTCCAGCAGGTTTCCACTAGTTTATGGAGTCCTTCTCTTATTTGTGTGAATTTAAATATTGTACAAAACTCAGAAGAAGTTGAAAAAGAAAGTTTGAGAAAGACCTAATTCTTCATATCTCTCAATGCGGAGAACATCTGGGACATGTAAGAGCTAATAATTAGTCAGGTAAAAAATGCAGGAGTTCAAATCCATCTTTCATATCCCAGAACAACATCAGACCTCTTTCTTTTCTGCATGAGATGTACTGTAGATGTAATGAGTGGAATATTTCTGGCCAAACAGTTTTCTTTATCTGAGCTGACATACTTACACTCCCTTTACAGTCACTGGAAGAGAGTGAATGTCTCTGGAACACAGTGCAGACCTTGACTATCCTTGCTAGTAGACTTTCTTAGACTAACAATCTAAGGTAGCGCTGGAAGACACACATGACCAAGGGAGGCCCTGATTATGGTTTCTCATATGGCAGTTTCTCAAATGGCAGTATATTCATACTGATGAGTTGCCCTTAACCTTCAGTAAAATCTAGACTGCTATCCAGCTGAGTAGATATTTACTTAAAGAGATAAGGAATAGCCTGCAAGACTTGTGGCTATATTGGTTACATCTCCATTAAGTAGAGAAATTCATACATTTAACTCACCTTTTAAATTATAGATTGTGTTTTCTTCATTAATTTGCTCATTTCCATGGAGTCTTTTCTTAGGTGACTTTCTCCATGCACTGAAGATTTTAAAATCAAAAGACGTTAGGGGGAGTATGCATCCTGCAAAACTAGAAGCCATTCTAGTGCTTAATTCCACTCTCAGTTCTGCTTTATGATCAATTATTATGTACTGTCCTTCTATTTCTCGTTTAGATTCCTCAGAAGAAAGACTCTGCTACCTGGAAGTGATTCATCCATTGTCTGTGTTTTCAGCACATTGTGATAGTACTATGATCACTATAAACCAGACAGCTTCACTTGTTTTAGGAAGTTTTCTTTATTTTAGGTCATCCAGATAGTTTTGAGAGAAATTAGTTACAATGTCACCATCATAAAATTATACATTCAAACAAGGTTGGAAATCAGTAAAATCCTTTGTAGATACTAAGCAATTAATCTTGTTTACACAATTATTACATGCAATTATTTCTGGCAATAAATGTCTAGCATAAGAAATACTGACTATCAGTGAAGTGCAAGTGATTTAAAATGTAAATAAAAAAATTTCTAAAGTTTTCTGAGATTATGTTGTTGTTGTTGTGGGGTTTTTTTGTTTGTTTTTGTTTTTGTTTGGTTGGTTGGTTTTTTGTGCCACAGTTTGCTACAACAGAACAAGCAAAGCTAAAGCATAACAGTAAGTCTATGAGAATCTTCTTCAGTATGAAAAGTTAAAAGCCAGGTTTTTCCAGCTGACTATGGAAATTTATCATGGGTCGGTGGAAGATAACAAAGTAGTTATTCTAAATGACACAACAACCAGCCATTTTCAACAAATTTAGTTGCAGATCCAAAGGCAAATGTGGAATCATTTTCAATTGACAGTCAATTGAAATTAAATGGTCTGTCTACTGATTTTCAGCCCTTCAGAATATATTAATCTATGTTATTAATCCATGGAAAAGCAGCTGTGGTTGCAATATTTTACATTCTGATCATGCATCCTTCCGGAACCACATAAAATCTCACAGAAATTAGCAACAGCCAGGTATGGATATTTTGTACTTTGCAGTGATATTTTGTGCATCATATTGTTACATTTCTGCAACTCTAGCAAGAAAACATATCATTTTCTTGGAGGGAAAAATAAAAATCTATAAAGTAGTCTTCAAGCACTACAGGTACAAAAGAGAACTTTAATGAGTATGTTACTCTGAAGAGCAAAACCAAGAAAGACAGAAGGGCCTAACACTCTATTTCAATTAGTACTTTTTGTGTCAAGGCTCCAGGAACACCAAGGGACTGACTGGACTTCTGGCTTCAACTCAGACCTGACTTGCCATTTTCCTTTTGATAATCAACAGTTGCCAATGAAACCTCAGCCTGCTCACCTTGTTCACCTATCACAGAACAGCACTCTGGAAGCTGAGGGAACTTCCCCTACAAGCACTGTGGCCAACTGTGGCTCACCTTTCCTTGAAGAGCATCCATGCTTTAGATGTTCCTGGATAAATAGCTCTGTTCTTCATGAGCCCTGAGTAATCTTGGCCATCACAATCAGCATGGTACCAGTACTTCCAAGCTGAGCACCATGGACTGGTCCTCACAACACAAAATCTTGGCGCCTTGCAACCCCATGGGTTCTGTACCACACCTACGGTCATAGTGATCCCTTGTATCACAACAAAGTGAGGGTGTAAGAGTTCTAAGTCAGATGTCATGATCAACTGCTCAAGGGCTGACTAAGCAGATACTGGCTACTCAGAAGCAGTAGTTTCTACCTTGGGTCATCCCTGGAATTGATGACAGTGACTCTGAGTGGTGGATCCCCAACAACTTCTACAGTAACCTTATTATGAGGCAGCACATATGTACTGTTCCTTGCAAGTAAGGCAAGCAATATCTGAATGTGTAAGTTTTCACTCAAAATAATTTTTTTTCTCCTCTAAAATTCCATGGCAAAAGGTGGTATTTAAGAGGAAGACTTTGGGGTTATTGGGACTGCTTTTGTTTTATAATTCTGGCCTCAGGTGCATAGTGCCAAATATTGCCATTATAAACCAGATTTATTTAAAAATACTTTGATAAGGAAAAAAAAGTTAACTACAGCAGTTGTTTGTATCATTACTGACAGTATTTCATCTGGGTTAGATAATAACAGGCTTTTGTCATTTCTCTAAAGACACAGATTTCACAAAAAATGACAGCTAAAGAGACTACAAGAGCTCTTAGTCAGACTAATTATACTGTACCCAGTTGATTAGTCTCTGGAATGTTAAACAAATAGAAAATAAAAAAGTTGGAGCGTCACCAAACCTTGGAGACACACACTGACAGTATTGGTTAGATGACATATGTTATACAACATATGTAAAATAAACATACATTTACTATTCTAAATGTGAAACACAGCCACATGCCACAGAGAAATGCCGTCTTGCAGAAACTCCACTGACCTGAATGAGGAACTGACTCCTTCCTGGCTCTATATTTTGTAATCCTTGAACTCTGTCAGAAAACCATCAGGCAACAAGGCAGCACTTACTAATCCTGAATCATCTGCAGCTGTGTCAATTTGTACTTTAAGAAAAAGGTAAAATCAAACCATCCCTCTTCACTCACCCAACATCTTCAGTTGAATAACCTAAAGAGTATTTCCTTTTTATTTCTGTTAAATAGCTCAGATCATTAACAGGGAATTTTCCCAGAAGAACCAATTTGCTGTATTTTGGAAGGTAATTTTGCCAAAAATGTAGTTTGAAGTACTTAGGAGTCAAGAGATTGTGTTGCAAGGAAGGACCACTTTTTGTGGAAATACGTATAAATGAGTTAAAAGACTGGTCCAAATGAGAGCAGGGAGCATATTTTTAAGTACCTCACTCGACCTGAAATCCCTGTCAAGAGCAAGTCAATCATACACACTAGATGGCCACTTCTGAATTTAGTTGGCTTCAGTCACAAAACTATCATCTTGGTTCCCTACTTGCAGCTTCTAAGTACTCGAGGTAAAAACACCCTTCTAGTAGGTTTTTTTTCCACAATTTAGGTATTCCTGTCTCCTCACAATTTCTTCAGTCATCCTCATATGTCTTCTGCTTATAGTTTTATAAAACTTTTTTAGTATGGTATTTTTTATCTCCATGAAATAACAACATGAAAATAAGATAAAATTTCTGTCTTTCTTTGACTCAAAGAAGCCCTTTTTCCTTTACTTATTTCCATCAAATATCACATCATTTAGGCTGTTCCCAAGGAGACTGGTCAGGGACTTTCTGCAGCTGTGTGTTGTCCATGTGATAACTCCAGTTTACTGAAAGTCACTTACTATTGCTTATTCAAGAAAATATTCTCCTTCTACTAGACCCTAAAATGAATCCTGTACTGTAGGGAGAAGACTGACTGTGGAGGACATCTGTTTTGTTGCTGGCAACCCACAGAAGTTAATAAACTACACCAATTCATTTCCATTTCGTTGTGAGAATTACCAGGGTCAGCTTTAAAGAAGTAATTAAAGGCATGCAAGTTTTGAAACACACAGAGCTGTTATAAAGCTCATTCCTTCGTTTCCAGACATTCAGATTTTCTTCCCTGTCCCCTATATATTTAGGTATTTATATTGTTATTTTATTTTTTTCATTAGTTTAAACACTTTTTATGGTGTGGGATGTTTTGGTGGGTCGGGGTAAGGGTTGTTTGTTTCCTTTTTTATTGTTGGTGGGGTTTTTCCCCTTTCCCCTTCTCTGTTTAATATTAGATTATTTGACTAAAGGTTAAGCAAAATTAAACACAAAAAGAAGTCCACAGGAGAATGGACAGAATGACAGAAGGAGCAAATCCAGTAACCTAGTCTGTGAAAACAGAGTGTACTGAATTGCCTGCTCTGAGGATTATCACAGAAGAACCATTAGAATGACTCAATGAAAGAAATTCTCTCCAGAATGTGATGCAAACTAAAGGGATACAGGAGTAATCATAGGGTGGAGGAGGAACTGAAATTGAGAACGCAGCAGAGAGCACTGTGTGACTGTGTAAAACCTATTACAGCACTTTCAGGGGAAAGAACAAAGTAGGGGAAATGAAGGAGTCAAGATCATTTAAGAATAATAAGTACATAAAAGAAGAGGATAAAATGCATACAAAAGTATTGGTCATAGTTGAGCAAGCACTAGTCAAATTGCTTGTCTGACTGTACCCTGTGCTTGACCACTGTTGTTAGTCCTTATTAATATCTAACTATCTCATGTGAACTCTAGATCAGAAGACCTTTTGTGTGAGTGCTCGGAAAGGTGATGTAACTTTAATTTGCAAGCATAAGAGGTCTGAGTGCCAGCTGCTGGAGTGAGAGACCATATAACTGAAGAAATCAGTAGCCCAGGTGCATTAGCTGGAGGAGATAAGGGTCTGGAACCAAATACTGGGTACACTAAGGGCTTTAAATCAGCTACTGGAGAGACCGTATTTTTCCAGAGGTGTATATACTTCACTGTGGAGCTCCCATCCTGGTCAGGCAGTGAGGCTGACAAGAACTATGTTGTTCATGTTCTTGTGGGTACAAACATGGGCACTGCTCTGTCTGTTGGGGTGTGTGTCCATCATTGTTTGTAGTGTGTATGTGCCTGTGGGAAAATATCTTCTACTTAGAGAGTGGCTGGACATGGGAACAGGGAACCACAGTAGATTCCCTTTGATCTAGCTGGGATGGGAAGACTAACCTGGTGCTGAGGGACCACACAGACCCCACTATAGTGGTCCAGGATGGAGATTCCCCCCGGTTGCAGCAATCCTGTCATGTCTCTCACCTCTACCATATGCAAAATTCTAAAGATGTGCTATTTTATAATGCTGATTATTATTACATCAAAAGATACACAGTCTGAAAAGTTCAAGAAATCAAAAATACACAATGGCAACAGCAGTCTTGATCAGTCACAAAAGAAAAGACAACAGCACTGTTAGGCTTTTGAAAAACACCATTAATTTTGGCCCCATGTGAAGAAACATTCATTATGACTTTATTCTCTAATTACCTCTGCTGGTAATTTCTCAGGTAGTTATATCAATCTGTAGTTCTCAGTATACTTAAAATAGAGAAATACTGTTTCTTACCTACACCCCCTCCCTCTTTTTCCAAAGCTTGTTAAGTATTAAAGAAGGGACTGTAATATACCTTTAGAAGATTAATTTTAGCAAGCACTTTCATACTTACCACTGTTACAGATTCTATTCAAACATATAATTATGGGATAAATTTTAAAATTCAAAAACAAACAAAAAACCTAAACCAAAACAAAAATCTTAAAAAGAAATGTATATAATTTCAACCTAATTAACACAACGATGTACAAATTTATTAATAGCATCTAACAATGAACTCATAACTTTTCAGAATTCTGAAATGTTTTTTCAAGGACTCCTTGTTGGTTTTTTGGATTATAGTTCTACTGATAATTTTAACTTTCCTCAGCAATTAGCTTTTCTTATCAATAGCCTTATACAACTCCTCAGTATATAGCCACAGGAGAAGGATCTTTCCCACCCTTAGTATTTGACAGTATAAAAATACTGAATACTGAGAAATAATGAGATTTAAGATATCCTAAGGCTATTGATATCATTAGTGGAATTCTCTTTCTGCAACAAAGCAGATGACCCAACCAAAGAATATAATTACCGTAAGATTAAAAATATAAAATATTTCATAACTTAACCAATCAGCACAAAGTTCATGCCTGGCAAATTCATTTCAGATCACTTTACTCTTTGAAGACCTGGAATTCAAAACTGAAAGTATTACTCCTGCAAATATGTGATTGAGGGTAAAGCGGCATGGGAGTGCTGGTCTAGATCTATAAAAAGTTTATTGCTGCTTCTAACAAGAATTTAGTTTCAATGAATTGCTGTGGCATTTAGGAACTTCTGGTATTTCAGAAATAATGCAAAGATTCTTTTTGAAGATACCAGATTTCACAGTGTTTGGTATATGAGTTTTTTGGATAATCTCAATCTTTCTTCAAATCAGTTAGTATATAAAATAAATAATATAAAATATTAAAATGAAGTTCAACTCATATCCTACAGAAGTCCTTAGGTGAAAATTTAGACAAAGTATATTCAAATCATTTAAATAACAAATTTGTAAACCTTGTAGCGTAGCCATGGACAATAGCTTCCTCTTGAACTGGTGTAATTTTTTCCAAATACATTTTGTGCTATTAATTGTGCACCTCCTCAACTGAACTGCAGCTGTAAGATGCAATAAGCATCACTCTAGTCCATCAAAAAGGTTAAATTTGGTGTCTAAATTTATCTCTTGTGTATTTAAAGAGCCAAATTCTTTAGGCAATCAAGATAATTTTCCAAATATTTTGAGAATCAGTCTTGTATGTCTCAGCTTTTCACCAATATAAGAATAACACACAGAAATAGACATGTTTGAGCCAATCAGAACAGAGTAACTGAACAGTTATTGATGCGTACCTGTATAGGTTTTTCCTTAGCTATGCTTTTCTCTGTATACTGGTTGGTTGAGCTTATCTGATTTGCATAATCACTGTAGAGTTATTTCTCAATAGTTCAGGCTGTTCAAGCTGTTTACCAGCAACAAAGATGCAGTCTCAGCTACTCTTTCTCTCCAAATGATGTAGAAAAACTCTAAAATTTACATGAAAGAGTAGAATAAAATATTCCTAAAATCAAATAAAGTGGAGCTGTCAAGCACTTTAAAGGAAAACTGTATTAAAGAATTGATTCACTGGATTATGTCTATTTCCATAAACATAGCCCTCCCCATACTAATCTTTATCTTGTGCAAGCAGGTCAACGAGGTTCTTGTTCTCACAAGAACTGTAAGATTTCTATCTAGTTCTTCCTACTCTCATTGGGAGAATCCCACTCTATCCCTTCTGTTTAGTAACATATGTAGTTATTTCTGAGGAAAGAAGAATCTGGCAAATGAATGCAAAATGGTAAGAAAAAGGGGAAGAAAAATGGAAAGAAATAGAAATAAGGCTGTAGGCAGAATTTAGTAAAATGAAGGCTTTGGCAAACACAGCAGAAGGTGTAGAGCAAGGGTCAGAAACAAGCCTCTATGTTTTGCATAAAGTTTAGAGTTGGTCCATTTCCGTAGTTTATCTTTGAATACATCTTTGCCCACATTTCACTCAGAAACTTTTCACTGTCACCAGGTTCATGACCATATTCAAGTAGTCTTACGTAATTCTCATTGAAATTTACACAGAGATTAAACTGTGATAATTTAGTGAAGTTTAAGTCTAGAACAGACTACTGGTTTCTTATTATAGTTTCTTTTCTGTCAAATGACTATTCATTTAATTAAGGAAATTTGTCTTTTCCAAAGCTTTTGGCTATTAGTATATATTTTATTCCGGAAGAGACTAAAATATGACTTCCATTAGATGTTTTGGTTTTTTCATTCTCTTGAAATTCCCTTTAGATGCAAAAATTTATGGGTCTTATAGAGTGCCAAGAATAGAGAGAGAAACAAAAGGTAGGAAAAATTGACAATTGCCTTATTGCAAACACACAGAGGAACTGTCTAAAATTGCAGTATCAGTGTTCCTTGATCCAATGCAACTGGCAGATGAGAAGGCACTTCAGGGTGAAGTATGAAATCAGTGTGAGGTTGTGATGAGAATTATTTGTATCACTTATCACAAATGCTTGCAGCTCACTGCAAGAGAATGCAAATAAGTTCTTCCTTATTTAACTTCTCCTGGGCATTAGAGAAAACTCAAATTAAATTGCTTCATCTCTGCTGCTGTAAACCCTCAACTCTAAAGGGCTTTTATTTGCCTCCGAAAATTCAGTGGGGTTCAGATGCTGATTATCTGGGCTTCTGGTCTATAGTTCCTCATTTCTTCTTACTATATTTATCACAGTGAAGTCTATATAAACATTTAAAGGTAACTGAATATACTATTTTCACTACACCTTCTGAAACTAGATATCTCTTGCAATTCAGTCATATATTTTGGTGATAGTTGCTGTTAGAAAAATTTAGAAAAGATTGCTAGCTTACAAATATGACTTAAGATTTTGCCAGTTAAACTGTTTCATTCCATATTTATTCTTTATCTCTCTTCATAAATGTAGTGTTACATTTCTTTAGAGATCTCTTCCCTAAAGCATTGAAACATATGATTTAATCCATAAAGATGATGGTCCATCTTCCCCAGGAGCAGCATTTAATTTTTGAAAATGCTATTCTGGCTTTTTTTGCC
>VXAU01003441.1:146386-179983 GCA_013399695.1 Formicarius rufipectus | reverse complement strand
CAGTGCTCCAAATGTATGAAATCTGTCTTGCAGGCTCTCCTTGCAGTCCACACTCATTAACTGTTGCTCTCAACTGAGAAAGCAATTTCCAGTCTACTGGACTGTATGTAGCATTTATGCCTCCCGTAGGATCAGGTGTATAAAAGACAGGAAAAGCTTCTAAATCATGTAAAGCGTCACATGTCTCATAATCATTATTGGTCAGAGCTTCTTTTTGAATGCTCAACCAGTCTGTTCTGTGTATTAAAGGCATCTTTGTCATTTGTTCATGCTGCGAAATTACAGACTCTTTTAAAAGTGGTTCTGTTGTTTGTTTTGACTGAGCGTTCACTAACTCTCTTGCTCTTGTCAGTAATCTTTCAAGGAAAGGACATTTAGCAATTTCTTCACTTGACTGCTCTGTAGCAGTTCTTTCATCTATTGATTCGCCTGACTGCTCCTCTTCACTGTCTGTTAACTCATTCTCCTCTGAAGCAAGCGGAGCTGAGTCAGAGGCAGGAGTAAGAGAGTTAAGAGCAGAAGGAGCAGAGGGCTGTACAGTGTGAACAGACACAGAGAGTACCTCAGGCTGTGTAAAAGGTACCTCAGCTTGTTCAGAGGGTGCTGCAATCTGTTGATTAGATCTATATACCACAATAGTGGGACTTACAGGAGGAACTGGATTATAGTCAGATCCTAAATAGTTTTCCTGGTGTTTGCTTCCCATCTAATGTGGATGCAGCTACAGCAGCAATCTTTTTCTCTGCTTGATATTTCTGCAGACAATTATTAATGCTTTTCCATGGTTTCATTAATTTAGGAGCAGTTTTATCATCATCAATCACTTTAAACCACAAGATTTCACCCAGTTTTTTCCATTACTCCTCTTCGAAAAGATCACTAGTGTTTTGAAACAAACCTTGAGCATGCCCATAAGCATATAACGCTGGTGGGTCTTTTTTAAAGTCTATATCTATTCCACACTTTTTCAAAAAGCTTGTAAATAAGTTGAGAGCCACTTTGTTTTCCATTTTTTACCCGAGGCCCTGGGCTTTTTGCTAGCTCTATATCTGCTAGCCCTGTAGTGCAGCCTTGTGTACCTTTCAGTGGCTCTCCCCGGACAGCGAGAGAATCAACTCTCCCTGGACGATCTCTCAGGCACGAGATGACTCCTTACGCCAGCGTCAAGTCACCTTTCTGCCCCCTGAATGCTGCCTTTCGGTGCTTCTCCGAGCTCTCTGCCGTAATCCTTAGTCTCGAGGGTCTTTTAGTCCTTAGTCCTTGGTCCCTGGTCCTGGTCCCTGTCCTGGTCCCTGTTTGGGTGCCAAATGTCACGGAGAGGGAAGCACGCAGGCAATCTGTGATTGATAAGCAAGCTCCATTTATTAGTAGCATCAGACTGTTTTATATACTAGGTATAACAAAGGCATCTTTGGAAGCAATTTTCTGATTGGCTTAAACAATACAAAGGCTATGTTCATAATAATACAAAGACTATGTTCATATTTTGCAGTTACAGCTATAATCAATCAAGTTACTTTCTTAATACTCTTTTGATAGCTCAGTACATCTTGACATTTCTTCTTGTACATCCTGTAGCAAGGACATTCTCCCCATGTACCTTGATATAGTATCGATGCAGAAAGGATACTAAACAGAAGTATTACAAATAAATCCCTCTGTTGGTCCATGGCCTTGCTCTTGTAACCATTCTCCAACAGTTGAGATCTGGAGCAGAGGTAGGCCACATTTCAGTTGGAGAGTACAACAGAATTCCTATACCAGCTGCTAAAGCATTTGTCATGGCAGATGCTCTCACAAGTTACATTAGCCTTCTAGCGGAAAGCAGTTTCTGCTCTTTCTGTCATCTCTTGTTTACACTATATCACAAGTCAACTTATTTCAGGTGGTAAATAAACTCCTGGAGTTGCAGTGTATCTGGCTGCAGTTTCAGAAGTGTGTTCTTCAGGAATATTTTCTTATTCATGGGAAAAATAAGCTGCATTTTTCTCATTGCTGATCAGAGTGAAAACTGGCAGTTAATTCTCTTTCAGTATATGAAACCTACAGTATTGTCTCTCAATGATATGGATGTTATTATATTAACAATGCAAGTTTGTTCCTCTTGCCTTTCTTACAGTTATTAATGCAAATGAAAACAATATATCTGCTATGGCATTGCAGGGTACCTGCACCAGAATATCCCATTTAACAGCTCTGTCACTAAGGCAATACAGTTCTCAGAAACTTTGTAGTGCCCTACTTCCTTTCAAGGCATTCACTCTCATGCTATATAACAAGGCAGCAGCTAATCCAAGAAATGTGGCAGGTTTCCAAATAAACTAGGCTGACAAGAACAGCTTGAGGGCTAACTGGGTACTAGTTTGGCCACAAATATGCATATCGTTATAACCCAGCAACTTCCTTCTGACTGAATGAAGGTAGTGTCTTTAAGGAAGCAACAGCTTGTTGAGATAACATATCTTCAAAGTATCAGTGAAGACTATTAAGGGATTTCTTAAAAGGCATTTTGGACTGCTCCAGTAATGTGACTTCACACTAGAAGAATTATGTATTCCAGGTTGCATCAAAACACAAATAATCCATGATTAGATGGAACAGTAAACATAATGTTGGGTTCTGAATACAAAGTCCTATTTCTTTATGTCTTGCTATAATAATGTCAAGTAAAAAGATGGTATCCTCATGATTTTTGTTACAGGGAGGGGAGAGAGATTTACAGTACTCGTGGGTTACCTCATGACAACTTAAACGTATTTATATGTGAGGGAAGGGGAAAAATAACTTTAAATTGTATTCAGCATCTCCCATTTCAGATCCAACTCTCTGTGTTATGGTCATAGAAGGAACAAAATACCAACTGTAATGACAGCCAATCGGGGTTTAAGGGTAACCTGACATTCCAACTCTGTTGAATGCAACAGAAGAGGTGAAAGTTTCTTACAAATAAGCTTCTCAACTTAGTGTATATGTAGCATACTTTTATAACAATGTGTCACTTTTTTATCTTTTTTTTTCCCCCTTAAGAACTTATTTCCAAATCATACTGGGTTTTCTAACAGTGTGAAATTGTGGTGTGTTGCTGTGACAATTAGTCCAGCTTCTCTTGAGACTGAACTGCTGCCTGAAATCAAGGAACAAACTTTCAAGACAGTATTAGTACAGGTAAAGTAGTACTTTACAGGTACAGTAATGAAAACTTTCAGGTGCACAGAGTACATGGATGCACACCCAATATAGGGCTCTTACAAATTTGTTACACTACTTCTATCCAATGGGTGCATCCAGTCTGAAAACCTTTTGCCCTTGGTACCACCCTCAGAACAGCCCATTTGAGCTCTTCTGGGACTTCTATCTTGTTTTGACTACAATATGCCTTGTTAGTCCTGTCCAAGTGCATGTGTCCCAAACAAGATAGCCTTGCTGCAATCTCCTTTGTTGAAAAGACCATTAAACAGAAATTCAGGATTGTGACACAAACCATGAGAAACTGTTAGAAGCTGCTAGCTGCTACCTCAAATGTGAGAAACTATACAGCTATATAAAAATCTACAGACATATAAAATATTAAAATCTACAAATATATAAAATACTAAGGCATCAGAACAGGCCTGGTTCTCTCATCTTTTCCAGGAAGTGGCATGTGCTCTGGCTCCCTGACCACCGTGGCAGCATTTGCTGGTCACTTGCTTCCCTCTGTCAGTGGCCTTCTCGTGCTAGGGATCTCTAAATAGGACACAGTACTCCACAGGCAGTCTCACAAGTGCTGAAAGCAGAAGGCAGCTTGCTGACTCAGACTTGCTTGCTCACTCTGACAGAGCCTGGTATGTGGCTGGTCATTGCCACTGCAAGACCACACTGCTGACTTCTGTTCCACCTGTCTGCCAGAGCACATGGTTCTTATTCTGTAAGTCTTTCTAACTAGTTGGCTCTCAACCTATACTGTTGCATGCATTATTTCTTCTAGGATGAAGGGCTTTGCATTTGTCTTTGATGAACTCAAGGAAGGTTCTATCAGTCCATGTGTCCAGGCCATACAGTACTGGTTCTCTCTCACTAACTGCTTTCTTTCCTTTTATTTCCCCTGCCATGTGTGGTAGCTTTTCCCTGACTTGCCCTCTATCTACAGAATCAGAAATCTCTTCCTAGAGGGAATCAGGTTGGGCAGACATGGTCTGGCATTAGTGGGCCTGTGGTGGCTGTTTCAAATCACCATCACCTTTGTGTGTCTAGGTATGGATTTAGGGAGGATTTTCTCTAACCTCTGAGGCTGAGGTCAGACTGAGCAGTTAGTAATTCCCAGGATGATCCTCTCTGAATATGAGTGTTACATTTGCCTTTTACAACTCATAAGAAAGCTCAGGAGTCCTGTGATCTTTCCAGTTACATGGCCTTGTACCATGAACCATCACCCTCAGCAGCATCCTCTCTGGTCTCAGGGAGTTGTATGTGTCTGAAGAAGGACACTCTGTTTTTACAAGGAGGTACTGGTACATGTGATCTCAGTAAGAAAGACATTCGGGGTCTGTAAAATACCACTTAAACCAGTAGTTGTTAGAACTAACACTTTAGGATAAAGGCAAAGGCTGTTCAGGGGGCATAATCTCTGGTAGCTTCCTACTGGCTCCTCTGGTACCATGTGCTACCTGAGCACCCACACCCAAGAGAGTTGCACAGCCCAGCGCAGTCTGAAGGCCACACTGGATGTGCACAGCACAAACCTGTGCCTGCTCAGGTTGACCATGATGTGGGCCACTGAGACTTCAACACGTAATTGCCTTCTGATCAACCTGATAGCACTCCCTGTCATGTCACTTGGAGTGAGTTGTACTTCCCTTCTGCAGATCCTATTAATAGGCTTGGGAAATGCAGAGCTTTTCCTATCATCTGCTCTTGGATCACCTGCTTCTTTTGGTGCTGTATTATCTCTGTAAGGTATAAGGGACTTAGAAAGACTGTATCACAGATTTCGTACTGTAACGCAAGTCACGGTTAATGCTGGCTTTAAAATAGTCTACTAATAGTAACAGTGCAGATGGTGGAATAGCATAACATATTTGACTAGAGGATACTATGTAAAAACTCTAACTCCAAACCCGGGCAGGTGGCACTTGCTTAGCCCTGTAAGGCCATCCATCTAAGAGAAGGATACTCTAACCAGACCTACATCCTGAGGACCTCACTGTCACCGTCCAAGCTTGCTAGGTCCTGGCAGATGAACTGCAGGAGTAAAGGGTGGGGTCAGTTCTGTGCACGCTGTGCCTCACCTAAAAAATCCAATGCACAGGCTTGAGGGATTCACCCACTTTATGTGGATAAAATCCCTCCCAAATCTTTGTTCGTGAAGTCTAGCCGTGATAATGACTACGTAAAAAGCACTGGCAGTATACAAAATGCTTTGTGGCAGGTGAATAGCACAACATGTTTTCAAGGACAAAATTGTAATTGATTTCAACAAAGTTCCATTAATATGAAAAAGGGTGAAAAAAAAAAATAAAAACAGTCTTCACAAATGCCACCTGAATTGGTAATACAGCATGAACCAGAGAGGTGAACAGAGTTAGATTAACTGAGAGAGACATTCATAGAAGGGGATACAGGTTAAAGGCCTTTCAGGACAAAGGATTGACAATTCCCTCCTTTTTACCAAGGAAGGTCTTACAAAGTCAATGCAGCAAAGAAAATTTGCCTCAATTGTACAGCTATTGAGAAAGTGACTGAGGGCATCTACTTTTTAGCCCTGTTGAACACCACCTTATCTGTAGGTGGAGGTTTGAGCTGGGGGACATTCAGTACTTAATGCTCCTTATTAGCTAAATTAATTGAGCATTTCCCTGATTTAGTATTTTTAGCTTAGTTCCTTGAACAGTCTTTAGAGACAGTCCTGTACAGTCATTTTAAGCGGTATAGACCACTATGACATATTAGAAACTTCTTTCTGTTTGCATCCTTGATAGTTTTGAATTCGTTTCTTGGACAAGAATAGCCTTTGCTACAGGTGGATAAAAAAGCTCAACAGAGGTTCTACAGAGACACCTGGGAAGACTCAGTCAGAGGGCTATAGACAACTGCATGAGGTTCAATAAGGCAAAATGCCAAGTCCTGCGCTTGGGTTGCAGCAATGCCATGACGCAATACAGGCTTGGGGAAGAGTGGCTTGAGAGTGGTTCGGCAAAAAGGGACTTGGGGGTGCTGGCTGACATCCGCCTGAACATGAGGCAACAGTGTACCCAGATGAACAAGAAAGCCAATGGCCAAACAGCCTGTACCAAGAAAAGTGTATCCAGCAGGACCAGAGCAGTGATAATCTTATAAAATGCCAGGCTTGCACTCAGAGCTCATTAAAGGGGGTTTACTTTAAATATATACAAGGCTCCAAACATTCTTCCACTGAGTTTTTTTTTAAAGGGCATTCAATTATTTTATATCTTGAGGGGGCACAAGGGAGGCGCTGCATGTGCTTTCTCAGGAGATAAAACAGCACACTTTTGCTGATAAACTTTAGAAAATAAGGGAACTTCACAATAATTTTAAAGGGCAACATTCAACCAAACATTCCAAGAACCACTGACTTAGCACATGTTACTCCCATACAACTTAGCAAAATCCAACCCATCTGGTTGAAGTTCCCCAAAATATCAAGAAAGGAGATTAGGAGAAGAAGTAAAACAGAGAAAAAGAGAGACTTACAGCTTCCACCTAGAGTGCCATGCAAGTCCAACTTCCACAAGTCCAGATGGCAGAGTCTAATCGCATGGAGACCACATGTCTTTGCTTTTATCTGCTCTAGCCCTCTGTGGACTTCTGTCCCATTGACCGCTCTGGGGCTCTGGGACAGGGTGAGGGGCAGTGCTCCCCGTGTGCAGCCATTCTGGGACTGGGTTAGGGGCTCCAGGGCACTGGTCTGGGGCAATGCTCTGCTGTGCCAGTGACTGACAGCTGCTCGGAGGCTGCTCAGGCAGGCTCAGAGCGATTGAGGTATGGAACGGGGCACCACCTTTCCTTCATGAAACTTGACCTGTCCCTTCTTGACACACACACACATCCCTGAACTGGTCTGAGCCAATAATTAATATAATAATCCAGTGTCTCACAATCCTGTCCTTGGCACTGGTGAGGCCACACCTTGAGTTCAGTTCTGCGCTCCTCACTTCAAAAAGTGCATTGAGGTTCTGGTCAGTGTTCAACAAAGGGCAACAAGGCTCATGAAAGGACTAGAGAACATGCCTTGTGAGGAATGGAAGAGGGAAATGGTTTTGTTTAGTCTCAATGGGGCTCATGGAGGACCTTGATCTCTACAGCTACCTGACAGGAGGCTGTAATGAGGTAGTGGCTGGTCTCTTCTACTGTGTCTGCAGTGAGAGGACGAGGAAATGGCTTTAAGCGGAGACAGGGGAGATTCAGATTCAATGTTAGAAATTTTTTTTCGCTGTTAGGGTGGTCAGGCATTGGAATAATTTGCCCAGGGATGTGGAGGAGTCACCATCCCTGGAGGTTTTCAGGAGGTGTTGGTTCTGGCACTGGGTGATATGGTTTAGTGGTTTAGAGGTTACAGTGACAGTGCTGGGTGGATGTCTGGACTGGATTATCTTAAAGATCTCCTCCAACCTTTATGATTCTCTGATTGTTATATGAAAAGCAGATTATTATTTCCATTTAAAGTGTCTAGACCTTCTGTTATTAATTACAGCTGAAGAATGAGGTAATGGTAGCAATAACATCAGAAGATGAAAGCCTGATCTTGCTTTAACACACCTTTACAAAGCATACTTTCAGATTTAAAAAAAATGCAAATTTAAATGCTCAGGTGAAAATATACTTATGTTCAACAAGTCTGTGATGGAAAAGAGTGTGATTCATGGTATTTCACTCCAACAGCATTTAGGAAATAAACAGAAACACAAGCTAAATATGAATAATTGACTTTGCTGCTGCTAGAACAGATTCTTTTAATATTTACAATTGCAGTACCATTATCATTTAGCAGATGTGTATTATATTTAAAATTTGGGCAAACACTGTTGCTACTAAAAAACAAATCTGTCATTAATTGTAAAGAAAAACAGCACTCGTTGCTGACAACCTAAGGTCATGCTTAGGTAATTTACCCCCTTGTATCAGCTATTAGTGTAATTGCTGTCATATGAGTTCTCCAAAAAAGAAAATGCACTAAAGAGAAAATATAAATGAGGCTCTACTTGTAATCTAAAGTGTTCAAATAATCCGTTTTTGTGAAAACATATGTATTTTTCCTGAAACCTTTTATTTGCAGAACTGCAACTCAAATGCAAATGTTGATGAAAAATCCCCCTGAGCTGACAAGACTATGCTGCCAAGCATATGTGCAGCAAAGGCTTATATAAAATAAATATACCACTTTAAAATACGTGTTAATGTATGCAGGAACACTGAAATAGGTTTTCCTTTTCCTTTAAAGACTGGTCAGATAAAAAGGCTGGCATCAGCTGTTCAGTACTATGTGTCCACATTTGGACACAAGGCTGATATTCATGACATTTTTAAAATCAACGTTAACTTTTATTTATGACCTTTTTATTTCCTAATACTAGACTATAGAATATGCGTTAGAGTTTTTAATGTAACATAAGAGAGAACAGTGTTAAATAGTCCTCTATTTCCAGCAAAGTGTTTTATCTAGCGACTTTAATATTAGGCATGGTAGATGACTAATCAAGAGACAAAAATGCCTCCAAAATCTGTTTTTATTCTGTCAGATAATAGTAGTTAGATAACTGGGTTTTTTTCCAGTTGCATTTGCAACTCCTGATTCAATGACCATTCCTCCTTTTGCTATTCAAGATGCAGAACTGGAAGTTAATTTGATCTAATGATATCTTTGTAATAGCCTTTATAGTAACAAATAAATTAGTCCCTGGGTACATGTGAAAAATTTAAAAGTAGAATAACTATGAAGTACTATTTCTCCAAATATAAGTATTGTTAATCACTCTGCATAGACAGAAGCAAATATGCAAAATACGGCA
Source organism: Formicarius rufipectus (assembly GCA_013399695.1). Lineage (NCBI taxonomy): Eukaryota > Metazoa > Chordata > Aves > Passeriformes > Formicariidae > Formicarius > Formicarius rufipectus. The sequence goes on along the minus strand of VXAU01003441.1, from coordinate 170,978 downwards.
TGGCTATGTATTTATGCATTTTCCATATTTTTAGTAGTAATTTATCCATGTGGCACAGAACATGCAATGCTTAAACAGTACTGATGGAGCTTTTACAAAAATACTGTCTTGCAGATAGAAATTATATATTGTAGACTCTTGCTGTTTCTTTGTAAGGAGAAACTTTCTTCAAAGACGTTTTTTTCAGCTGAAGACATGAAAAAGTGTGATAAGAAAAATACGAATGTTTGATAATCTTAACTGATTTAATCTGACCTTCAACATTACTTATGAAGATCTCTTACTTTGTGAAAAGAACAGTTTTGATTCTAAAATTCTAATCTTCTGTCTTGAGTGTAATTTGCCATTTTAGATTTTCCTGAGAAATACATTCAGTGTTCATATTGTATTATATCAAGGATTTTAAAGTTTAAGAAAGATGTTCTGTGATGGAGGTATGCAAAACAAATTTTACCAAGACAGAAGCATGTTCTAATATTGTGTCAGGGCAAAAGCAGTCATAAAAAAACCCCAAACAAAGAAACAAAAAAAACACATTAAAAAAAAAGGCATAAATTACTGATCTTGTTTTTCATTTTTTCTTTTTTTTTTTTTCCCCTGTAGTAAAATCATTTTGAAAAACCTAATATTGCTGTTCTACGCAAGGAAACAATGAGCTTTATGTATATGGTATATTTGATACTGATCTAGTGGTATGCACAGAGCAATCAGTATCAAAATTTTTGTTAGACCCTCTCATGGCAGAACTCATCTACAAGAAGTACTTCTCTGTGTGTCAAAACCATATATTTTTTTGAGCATACTGTCTCATCTAGAATACTGGTGGAAGCAAGGACCTGTATGTTCTGTGGAAGAAACCTCTGAGCCATTCAGATCTCTAGGGTAACTTGAAGCCTTTCAGGCACAGAAAGTGAATTCATTTGATTTTTATGGGGAACAGGATCATAACTACATTATTGTTGTTGTTGTTGGCTGGACTTCACGAACGAAGATTTTGGGACAAGCCTGCGCAATGGATTTTTTAGGTGAGGCACAGTGTGTGCGGAACTGGCCCCACCCCCTTTACTCCTGAGGTTCATCTTGCCACGGCCAAGCACGCTTGGATGGTGACAGCAAGTTCCTCCAGGATTCGAACCAGCGTCCTCAGAGGAGGAGCCGGCTCCACAGGCGGGGGCCTACGCCACTCGGTCAACGCCCGCCGCCTCTCAAGTGTAACATCTCAGATTAACATTAAGGAAAAAAAACAAAAAACAGAAAAGCAATAATGTCAGGTTGTTGAGCAATCCTGGGAGCCCACGTGGGTCAGAGCACCAGGGGAAGACCTCACCTTATCCTCTCTGCCACTGAATGACACAAACGTGTCACTGCAGCCACGCCTGCAACACGAGCTGGGGCAGGAATAACTACATTACTTGTGGTACAGTTTAACTGGATTGACAATTGTTGCACATTGTGGTATTGTTTAGATTGGAAAATACCTCTTAGGTCATCAAGTCCAACAATTAACCTAATAAAATATTACCTTTAGTAAAATTTTAAACAGTGTTGAATGATGGTGTTAACTTCATTTTTCACAGCAGAATTTGAAAGGGCATGCAATACAGGAATTATTCAAGCAAAAGGAATTGTATTCTTATGGATGTTCTCTCAAGCAAAAAAATTGTAGCATGTCGTACCGTATTTTGAACCAAGTCTATGCATCCTGTTGACTCACTGCACTAAAGTCAATGTAACAAGGGCCTGTTGCATCTGTTCTCTCATCCCTCCATTGGCTAGGAGCATAGCTTTCTTCTTGGTACCAATATCCCAATTCCTGTAAGCTGCATAAATAACTAAATGCTTCTAATTAGAAGTCTGAAAATCATGCTGAATTTTGTAGTGTTGTTTGCAACAGTGAAAAGGGGGTGTGGTTGGAGTGGGTAGAAGGGTGCTCAATGCTAAGTTTTCCCTAATGCTGTTTAAACAACACATCTATCTGTTCTTTATTTCTCCAAATATCTTCTTCAACTGTGCAGTTGTAATTCAGCAGTATCGTGTAATCATCACTTCTGCATTAGTAGACACCTAGGACCTGCTGAGTAATTATGATATAACCTCATAATGAAATACAGGAAAGAGTTCTTATTAAATTTTCAAGTTGCTAAACAACTACTTTACTTTAAATGAGAATTTTCAACCTATGTGCCCTAATGAGTTCTCAGAATATATTCCTAAGACTGTAAAAATGATACAGTAAACACAAAATGTGATTTTCCACACTTTCAGTATGTATAAAACTATCTGTAAACAAAATAAACTCATACACAAGAATTTAAATATTAACTTATGGTGGAATAGTAGGGCAACCTCGTGAAATTTTTGGTGTATTTTCACTATATAAACAACAATACAGGAAGTCTTTAAAGGTTGATATCAACAACCCATGCAATTCAGTATTTTGTCCTTGAAAATGTCCAGTCCTGGATGTGTAAGGTAGCATGGCAAGAATATACTGCTACATCCCTGACTCCTTCAGAATATGTCGGCTTGATAATTGGACTACCCCTACACCAGAAGCTTTGGTGAACATGAAATATTGGTTAAAATTTGATTCTGTATGCCATCTCTGATTCAAGTATTGCAACACTTACATACATTGAACAAATTTTTTTTATATGAGATAAATTCCTAGTTTGCTTGCATTCCTATCCCTTTCTGTTGCCTTGCAGACCTTATTCAAGATAATCTGTTTCTAAAAAATCTGCTTTGTGCACATTATCTAATAGAATTACAGCTAATGCCATAATCGCCATATCAATATTATTACTTTAATTTTAAACTTTAAAAACAACTCCCCCAAAAGCAATCAAAAAAGTCTCCATACTGGTTGGTCTAAAGATGAAATCTGATTTAAAACACTAATTGAACATTTATAAGTAACGTTAGATTAATCATCATAATATTAATCTAAAAATGTTTGGAATTCATAGCAACACTACATGAAATGGCAATTATAGTATTCTTTGAAAGATCTTTTTGAGAACTATTAAATTCAGTGAAGATAGATAGGGCTAATCTGAGGAAAATATTTATTAGGTTAGAGAAATAAATTTACAGAACTACTTATATTGCTAAGAACAAGTATCTCAATAACACAAAAGCCTTACCAATAATTTATTCCCATCTTCCAGTTTCTGACTTTACTGTTCCATGTACTCCTCACACTACTTTTTATCATATTCTTTGTGATGGAAATATAAGTTCATTCAGATTTGTACTGGTTTTATAATTACATTTTTTAACTGAAGCATTTAATATTGTCATTCTATACTCTTAACTTATAGGTATGTAATAGTAAAACCATAAAACATAATACAACATAACATAAGCCAACCCTAAAAACCACAAATAAAAAACAACACTAACCTCCTAAACCATACTCCTTAACCTCTAATTCTGGCCCTATCCTTGAACCCTAACCCTAAAACATCAGACAATATCTTAGTTAGAATCATAGAATCATTTATGTTGTAAAAGATCATTGAGTTCAATCATTAGTCGAACACTAAACCATGTCCCCAAGCGCCACATCTACACATCTTTTAAATACCTCCAGGGATGATGACTCAACCACTTCTCTGGGCACCCTGTTCCAATGCTTGTCAACCCTTTCAGTGAAGAAATTTTTCCTAATGTACAACCTGAACTTCTGGAACAATTTAAAGCCATTTTCCTTGTCCTAAGAGAAGAGGCCAACTCGCATCTCATCACAATCTCCTTTCTCAGAGTTGTAAAGAGTGAAAAGGTCATTCCTGAACCTCCTCTTCTCTAGGCTAAACAACCCCAGTACCCTCAGCTGCTCTTCACAGAACTTGTGCTCCAGACCCTTCATCAGCTCCATTGTCCTCTTCCAGACCTGCTCCAGCACCTCAAGGTCTTTCTTGTCATGAGGGACCTAAAACTGAATGCAAGTTTCACAGTGCAGCCTTGCCAATGTTACGTACATGAGGACAATCCCTTCCCTGGTCCTTCTGGCCAACCTATTTCAAACAAGCCAGGATGCCACTTGCATTCTGGCCACCTGGGCACACTGCTGCAACATGTTCAGTCAGCTGTTGGCCAGCACTCCCAGGTCCTTTTCTGCCAGTCAGTTTTGCAGTCTCTCTGCTCCAATTCTGCAGTGTTGCAGGGGGTAGCTGTGACCCAAGGGCAGGGTCTGACACGTCACCTTGTTGAACCTTGTACTGGCCCCAGCCCATTGATTCAACATGTACAGACCACTCTTCTGAGCCTTTCTACACTCCAGAAAATCAACACTCCAACCCAGTTTGGTGTCACCTGCAGACTTATTGAATGCACTCAATACTCTTGTCCAGATCATCAATAAAGATGTTAAACAGGACTGGCCCTGACAGTGAGCCCTGGGGAACACCACTGGTGACAGACCACCACCTGTAGCTCTAATCATCAGCACACTCTGGGTCCAGCCATCCAGGCAGTTTTTAACCCAGCAAACAGTGCACCCATCCAAGTCATTAACAGACAGTTTCTCCAGGAGAATGCTGTGGAAGATAGTGTCAAAGGCTTTATTAAAGTCCAGGCAGAGAATATCCATAGCCTTTCCCTCATTCACTGAGTGTCATTGAAAGAAACTGGGTTTGTCAAGAAGGGCCTGCATTTCCAAAACCCATGCTGGCTGAGCCTGACCCCCTGGTTGTCCTGAACATGCCACATGATGGCACTCAGGATGATCTACTCTGTGACCTTCTTGGGTACTAAGGTTGGAGTGACAGGCCTGCAACTCCTTAGGTCCTTCTGTCCTTTCTTGTAGATGGGCATCACATTGGCAAGCCTCCTGTCACTTGGGACCCCCACAGTCAGCTGAGATTGATGATAAATGATGGAAAGAGGCTTGGAGAGCACTCTCTTGGTATCCTCATGTGTACTCCACCTGATCTGATAGGCCTGTGTGTGCCTGAGTGATGTAGTAAGTACCTGACCACTTCCCCTTGGACTATGGGAGCTTCATTTGGGTCCCTATCCCCATCTTCCAGCTCAGAGGCCTGGGTACCCCAGTAACTTATTGCTGCTTCCAAGTCTGTCCTTTCAGACTCAGGATATCAAGTAAAATAAATTCTTTTTTCAGCAAAAGTTCTTTTTCTGCCCTTTGGTTTACAATCCTAAAGATGATTGAGGCTGCTAATTTTATAATATGAAAACTATCAGAATGCAGCAGTTTTCCATTATGTTCCCTCCTTGTTCCTGCATTTTGAGTGATGAATAAGAATACAGTAGGAAAACAATAGTGGAAGTAGAGCAGAGATTTCTGCTCTCAAAAGCAAAATCTAGAATTTTGAATATTATATCTCAAAAATATTAAGCTTTTTTTGCTTACTTAGTAACATTCAAGTCTGAGGATGCATACTCTCAAACTTTTCTCCACACTAACTTTCCTACAAAGTTAAGGATTCTGGTTTTTATTTGATTTTAGGAAACCACATAACAGCTGGAAGAGAGGCAACACTGTCATCTTATTGTGGTATACATTCTATATTTATACTTACTCCATTAAAAGTAGACCCTCTGCTGGTAACCACTTTACACACATAATCCCTCCTTTTAGTGGCATTCTGCTTTAACTGTGCTGCATGTTCTGTATTGCCTCTCAAAACTGAAATGACTGCTGAGAACTTTCCCTGTAATTGCTGTCACTGGCTGCACTCATGCTCTGGCGCTTAGCACAATAGCTGAGAGCAGAGGAGTTTTTCCTGCACTGCAGACCTGAGAAAGAGAAAGAGGCAAAGGCAGCAGAGAGGACTGAATTTTCAGAAGAGAGAAAGTAAGGAAAAGGAAGAGGCCAGAGGAAACAAAAATCATGAAAGATACAGCAAATCACACTTTTGTAAGGGCTGAGTGTCTGAGTGCCTAGACAGAACAGGAAGCAAAAACTGGAGGGACATGTAAGAGGAATGCAAGGTTCACACAGACAGAGATAAAAGAAATTTAGGTATGTGGAGGTCTTCAGAAGCAAAAGGGAAGGACAGCCACAGTGAGGAAATTGAATGTGGGCAGTGTCCTGAGCAGGAACTGTAAGATGATGGCAGAAGGGTAGATTCTGCTGGTTTAAAGGTAAACTGGCAGGATAAATGAATCCAGCTTAAGTGAGATTACAACTAAGAGTTACAATTTACTACAAATATTACAATAAATACAATGATACAGAGAAAAAATGATTTAGACACACAAAAACAGGCATATAACCCAGCACCCTGGAACATGAACAGAACAGTGCTTGTTAGTCCCTGTGCTGAGCACCTATTGGTGAAGATGATGGTTGCAGTTCTGTTGAAGTAATGATCACAGTTTTCAGAGTGGCAGTTGCAGTCCTGATGAGGTTCTGGTTTTCCTCTGGATCCAGAAAGTGGTACCTGAAGTCCCAAAACATGAAGATTATATATGCTCAGGTTCAGGTTGGAAGGCCAGTACTTCTCCCCAGGGCAGGGAGTGAAACAATAAGTGATATAACTCTGTGAGTCACAAGATATTTCTGGAACCTTTGATGGTCTAGGTCATTGCAGCTGTCTATTGTGCCAGTCCTAATGGCCCATTAGCAGACATGACCCCTCAGGCTGAGTGTGAAGGTGATGATGCCTCCCCCGGGGGAATTATCACAGCGGAGTAATTGGTGTGAAGACAGAAACATTCTTGTGCCTCTTGTGCCTTTAACACCCATCTTGTAGCCTGAGGTGTCAGGTGTGCCCTGGGCAGCTGCTTCAAATGATCCATTATTAACAGTCCATCAGAAATCACATAGAGAGTGTAAAATGCACACTTTTGGTTGAACATACATAGTGATAAACTGGTCCTGGCCCCTGTAACTAGAACACAGATGCTGAAAGTTGGGAGATTGGAAACTTGCAGAACTCAGGGGAAAAAAAAAAAGAAACTTGGTGGCATGGGGGAAAAGGACAAGTAGCTAGGCTGGAAATGTAATGCCTATGAGATTAGAGATAAGAGATATAAGAGAGGTAGATCTCTTTAGATGTATTTTTCTGTGACTAAAATCTGTAAAGATTTTAGGGTCAAAATACAGAATGCTTTCCTTTTGAAGAGTACCAACAGATATTCCTAAAGCTGTTCAATGAGTGGATGCAGCTATACCTAGAAAGCGCGCGCTTACTTGAAAGGTGTTTTTTATCCTAATAAAAAATTTACTATGAACAACAAATATGCCATTTCTCCTTATCCACAGTTGCATCTACCACTTAGAATCACCAATCTATTTTTTGCCAGTGGAGTCCTGTTTGTGATAGGGGCCTCTGCTAGTACAAGTATTGTCACCCAGCAGTCATATCACTTAAAGCATTTCTGATAAAAAGGAGGCTTCTTTGACTATCTTTAATTTTAAGAACACATCCTGTGCAATATATTAGCAAGAAATTGGTCACTGTAGCAGAGAGGGAAATCTTTGTGCTATTCAGACCTGAATCCACAAAGACAATACATTAACTGCTGATGACTACCTCCAGTATTAGATTTTTAGAACATTGTATCTCTTAGTTAGAAAAAGTTGCCTACTTTGTAAATTGTTTTGAAAGTAGTTTAAATATATATATTTATAGATAAATATATTGTGCAAATCTGAAACCTTACTAATCAGAATCACTTTTGCACATTGAAAAGCCAAGTTTGTTCTTGCTTCACAGTCGTTGTTAAATCAATTCCTGCTGTTCAAATAGGACATCATAGCCTATTTTTTATTGTTCCTTGGTTTTCCTGGAGTAGTTAATGAGTTGTGTATGGTTTTGAGAAATCATATTCAAGAATGACTTACTTAGGTCATTGTATCTAACCAATAAATCCTGTGTCTGTAGTGGGATTATCAGTATACACAGCAGGCAGACCAAAACTCTTGACCCTTTTTCAAGATGCTAATTATTTTAAAAGCATTATGCCCTGTCTTTATGTATGTGCAATATGTTAATTAAAATGTGCCTTTGAAAAATTTTTATTTACTAACTCCTTTCTTTTTCCCAAACATCCCAACCAGATCAATCAACCCATTGTGAGGTCTGTTTTAAAACCCTAGACATTACTGAAATACAGGGAATATGATAACATTGATGTATCTATGCTAGCCTGGCAGTTTTGATATCTAAATAACACAGTCAAATCAATATTTAGACAGACAGGTAGCAGATTTTTTATTTTTTTTTTTTAATTACCACAGTTAAGGTTCATACAGATTTCAGGAAGTGGCAGGTTTCCCTATTTATGTTTTAAAACAAAGCATTAAACAATGACAACATAGTTAGATGTATTAATGTGCTACAAGTAGAGCTGCTGTAATTAAAAAATGTAATCAGGCATTTCCAGTTTATTCTGTTTTCACTTCTATTTGTCTCTGTACAGATCTTATTTATCCTGCAGCAAAAGCTGTAACAGTTTTTCAGATTTGTCATGACTTTCATATGTATAATGCAGAACAGAACAATTATTACTGAATAAATTCTCTAATTTAGTCTTGCTGCAAAATAGAAAATATGTCACAACATATTGCTTCTATTGGACAAATTTCTTCTGAAGATCAGAAAGAAATATATAAAAGTATTCCAGCCTCCTAGGGAGCATGACACTGTTAGTGATGTTCACTTTTGTGATGAAATTATGAAGAATATTTTCTTCAAATATATTTGTGTTTTCTTTCTAGGTACTTCTGAAAATAACTTTTAAAACAAGCTCTCATTTCAGTAAAGAAAAATGAAAAGCCTTGCACAGAACCAACTTCTGCTCCCAGGGTCATTTTTAATGAAGTTATTATTTTTAATACAGTTCCAGCAGATAATAGAAATAGTCCTTAGCAGAGACCTCTCAACATAAAGCTAATTATTCTGTGTACTGCAACTTGCCGCAGTGAATGGAGCTGAGGATATGCTATTTTTCTCTCCAGTAAAAATAAATTATCTATTATCATGTGAGTAGTATTAAAAGAAAAAAATCCTATCTTGATATAAATAGTATTCTGTCCATTTCCTGTTAAAAACCCTCCAACAGTACTAAAACCAAATTTTGCAGATTCTGGGACAACCATAGAGTAAGCAGGCAGAAAAGAATAATCACTGGTTCTTGTTCCAAAAGAAACAGAAGAAATGTTCTTTCCTACTCTTGAAGACAAAAATTTATTAGACCTTTTAGCTAATAATTTGGTTTTTCAGTACATTACCAAGGATTAGTGAGATTTGTTATGTCCCTAATTATGTTGTGTTTTTTTAATGTCCTTAGTCTACTTTGAAAATTTTTGAAGTGGAACTTTATTATGGTTACAAATTGTATAAAACAGCATAGCACTCTTAAAATGAAGGTCACAGGTGGAATGTAGCAAGGCTAATATGAAAGGTAATGGAAAAATCCACTACTTCTGTTCACTACTTAAATTACGTGATTGGGTAAATGGATTTCTCTACTTTCTATGAGTGTGCTTCTACATTAGTCTGGAAGCAATTAGAGAGAAGGGGTTGCTCTGCAAATTGTCTCCATGAACCATGTAGTTCTTCTTTTTATTGTGCAAAACATAAAAAGTCGCTCCTTATCAATCCACTCCAATTTTCCATCTAAAAATCATTTATCGTCCCTTTTTGGCCTACAGCACTTTTAAAATGTTTTCCTGAAATTAAGTAAAAGGAGGTGGCATTTGTATCAGTGAGCAGATTATTGTTATGTAAGGTAAATCTTACTGTGGTAGCAACAAAAGACTGTATTATTACCTAAAAATTCTTAATAAATTGATTAATGCTTTTAGAATAATTAGTCCACATTTCTGATATAGTAGTGGTCTCTTATTTAATAAATGAAGGATGTATCTCTTGATTACAGTAATAGACTCATATAACAGAATCATAGACTATCCTGATTTGGAGAGGACCCAGAAGGTTCATCAAAATCCAACTCCTGACCCTGCACAGGACCATCCCCACAGTCACACCTTGTGCCTGAGAATGTTGTCCAAATGTTTCTTGAACTCTGCCAGACTTGGTGCTGTCACAACTTCCCAAGGGAGCCTGTTCCAGTGCCCAGCCACCCTTTGGGTGAACAACCTTTTCCTAATATCCAACCTAAACCTCCCCTGACACAACTTCAGGCCATTCCCTCAGGTCCTGTCACTGGTCACCATACAGAAGAGATCAGTGCCAGCCCCTCCTCTTCCCCTCACAAGGAAGTTGTAACTGCAATGAGGTCTCCCCTCAGTCTCCTCCAGGCTGAACACACTAAGTACCCTCAGCTGCTCATCATATGGCTTCTCCTCAAGGCCCTTCACCATCTTCATTGCTCTCCTTTGGACACTCTATAACAGCTTTTTATCTTTATTATACTGTGGTGCCTTAAACTGCACACAATATTCAAGGTGAGGCAGCCCCAGTGCAGAGCAGAGTGGGACAATCCCCTCCCTCAACCAGCTGGTGATCCCCATTAGTTTTCTATCCCCTAATCCTTACCCAGAGGCTCCCAATTGTGCCATAGCCAGACATAAACTGTATATTCCAGCTTCTCCACTACATACAACATCACTCCCCCATCTCTTCTGCCCTACCTATCCCTCCTGAAGAACCTGTAACTGTCTAACAGGGCACAACACTCACAGGACTTACCCCAATAGGATTTACTTATGCCAGTGATGTCATATCTCTGGGACTGGATGAAAGCTTTGAGCTCCTCTTGCTCACTCCTCATGCTTCACATGTTGGTGTAAGAACATATCAAGTATGGTTCATTATAGTCAACACCTCCTGCAGCAGATTGAAGAATCCCACTAGCACTCAAACTTTGGCATGATGTCCCATTGCTTTTCACTGTTGAGCCTGGTTTTATCCTTTTCCCCCTTCCACGCTAGTTTAAAGCTCTATCAATGAGCCCTGGTAGCTCCGGTGCTAGTACCCTTTTCTCCCTCCAAGGAACGTACATCCCATCAGGTGTCAGCAGACCAGATGATGAATACACAATCCCACAGCCTGAAACCTGAACATTTTTCTGATGACATCCGCCTTGGAGTGTCTGATGAGTCTGCTTATTCCTTCTGATACTTTTTCTTGCTTGGAAGAATCAGGGAAAGAAGTAGCTGTGTTCCTGATCCTTCAACCAATCATCCCAAAGCAGTGATTCAATATTGAACTAGCTTATTTTTTGAAAAAGAAAACTTAATTATTTTGAACTTTTACTTGTTGACAGGTAGGATGTCACTTGCTAAATAAAGTTTCTTTTTAGCTTTTTTTCACCTCTGAGACTTACTATGTGACTTTTCCTTCTGTGGATGATAATATTTTGGATTGATTAAATGATAGTCACTAGCTCCTACAACATAATGGAATCATTGTGTTCAGGTAAAAGGATAGAGTCAGAAGATATGATTTCTATGGTAAACTACTAGTTTCATGGGAAATTATTAAATCTCTGTGTTGTGTTTCCTATAGTATGGAGACACAGTGTTAATGGTGGGAGTATTGCAAGGCTTAATTAACTGCACTTGAGATCCTCTGGTGAAAGAGCCTCCAAAAAGTCTTGTTGTCTGAATAAATATTTTGCATCTAGTTCTGTAATTCTCTGGAAAACAATTAAATTATTAGACCTGGTAAAAGGACACCAGATCAAAACTGCCACATTCATAATATCAGTCAAGCTTCTAAAGTTTGCAAGCTTGTTTTTCTTCTGCACTGGAGTATACCCAAAGGTTTTAAAGTATTTTCGCAATAAAAAATTATATTGTAACATCAATTTCTGGATAAAATATTCAGATCTTTAATTTCATCCTCTGTCAGCCATAATAAATGTCTGACCTGTGATGCTATAAAGCCTTTCCAACAAAACCTCCATAGATCTAATCTAATGGTTTTCATACATTTCACCTTTGACTATCAGGATATTTTCACCAAAATGTATTTTGAAAATAGTGCAACCAGATTTACTGATTTAAATATGTACTGATTGATTATACCCTACTTGTGATGTACTTGTGGACATTCCCAAAGAAGTTGCAATCTAAGGTTATTCAATTTTAACTTCCATACCCATTTTTAATTTTGCTGAAAACAGTGGCACCATAAATAAATCATATTCATAGTGTTCCTATTGGTATGCAATAGTAATACTTAAAAGTCCATTAAGACAGCTAGATATCTCCTGTAATTGTTTAAAAAGTAAATTAGTACAATCATTCTGTACAGGGTGTGTGAAAACTGTTTTAATGCCCCCAGCATATTGTAGCACCTGGCAGCAGAGAACTGAGCAGTGAGGAAGTGAACAGGTTCTATTTTGACTTGAGAGGGATATGCACAACCAAAATTCAGATTTCATGCACAGTGTTTTCTTGAACAACAGAATGCAACTAAAGGGAACTTTCAGGTTGAATTTTTAAGGCTGAAATATATACACTGGAAGTGTCCTAGTTTAAATCAAAAAGATAGTAAATTTCTCATTAGAAAGTGACTTAGTAGTGAGTTAATCTTTTTAGGTGAAGGTGTTCCAGAACAACAGTAGGGATTTTAATATTCTTCCAAACTTGTCTTCGCCACCAGTGGAAGCTGTGAGATCCCAAGGACTATGTCTAGCTCTGGTGGCTCCAACATAAGAAGGGCATGGACCTGTTAGAAGGAGTTCAGAGGAGGACACATTGGCTCCAGGTGACCCATAGACCACGTTACTTAAAAGGCTTTATTAAAACTTCATTTTCTTGTGAACTCACATTGACACTGAAGCCATAAATTTGACAATACATATGTTTTTGAGATATTAGTGGGATATGCAACTTTCATGATTAATAAAGCTTCACATTTTTGTATTAGTTATTTTATCCTAACATTAAAAGAGCATGTCAAATATAACTTCATGTCTGACGACAGTTGCTATTGCTACTTGTTCTTTTAAGACAGCATCAGCTTTTTTGAAGTCTGATCCAAACCTAAACATTTTATCTGGTGGAAAAAGGAGTACATACTTACGTTGAGCTGTAGGGTCCTGCAGTCTCACCAGCCAGAGGCACTGACATTATTTCCTGCCCTTCCTTATGGTATTGTGTCTGGGCACCAGGCTTCATGCACTCTATATATGCTATAAACATGGTGGAGTGGGAGGCAGAAATAGAAAAAGAAAGCAAAAATATGTTTTCTCCTATGAGAGAATGATATAAAGACAGTGCTGCGTTGTTAGGCTTCATGAGCTCGAAGAGCAATAAATATTCTGTCACTCTTTCCCATTTTTAATGATGAGTGTCTTTTTGCCCCTAACTCATAAAAAAGAAGTCTCATCAGCCCATTGAAGTCAGTTGAAATATCCTCAGGTGTGCAAAAGAAAACAGTTTGGTCTGAGAGGCTGCGGTTTATTTTCTTACAATGTCATTTTAAGAGATGTTAATTATGTAAATAACTTTGAGCTGTAGTAACTGTTATGTACTATTCCTTGTTTGCTAATGCATTGAACATTTTGGCTTTATGTGGACTGGCACTATATATGAATGAGTAGTCTTTTTTCTTTTTCTTTTTCTTTTTCTTTTTCTTTTTTTTTTTTTTCCCTATTTATGACATATTCCTTTAGATGTCTTTCTATTTTTCTTCCTTGTAAGTCTTATTAAGCCTTTCTTTTTTCTTCTTTTTTCCCCCTCCTCATTCCTGCTAGAAAAGCAATCTTTGTTACTTACATACAGATGAAAAGATCAATATTATTGATCTTTATAATTATATGATAAATAAATATTATATGATAAATAAATATGATAAATAAACTATTCGGTGTGTAAACATTCTCTTGCTTTCAGTGAATTTCTGGAGGTTCAAATCACAGTCTTAAATAATTTATTCCTCTTGATTTTGTTTAGTATTTAATTTTTTTATAAGCTACTGTTGATTTGCAAACATGAGGTATCCATATTTCTATAAAATTTCTAGCTTACAACTTAAAATATAAAATGTTAGATTGGAGACAAAAACTCAGAACCAATCAAAAGTCAGCAGAGATCAAACATTATCAGGCTTTCATATCTGTAATTTATGGAAGAGGTTTTTTTTGTTAATTTGTTTGTTTTTGTTGTTTCTGGTTTTGTGTTTTGGTTGGTTGGTTGGTTGGTTGGTTTCAGGGTTTTGTTTGTTTGTTTTTGGTTGGGTTTTTTTTTGTTGTTGTTGTTCTCTTTGAAGATCAACTTTGTTCATCTCTGTTGGATATCATCAGCTAGACAAAATGTTCTTTGTCTGACTTTATCCATCTTCAGTGTAACACCTCCTCGATCTATCTCCTGGTTATTTTGTTGACTTGAACTAAACTGACCTTTCATGATCCTTGTTAGTCTGTTTAAACTCCCTAAGAAATCTCAGATAAATATTGCTTTAAGAAAAAGTATGTAATGTACAATCTTTGAAGATAACATCTAAAACTGAATCTCTTAATATTAGTTAAATAACTTTTCTTTCTCATTTTTATCCCCTCTAAAAGGGTAAAAATGTTTTACTCTTTGTTGCCTGCTGGAAATCAACATTCATACTGATTGTAAGTAAACAGACATCTCACCTTTCCCATGCCAGGTGTTCACTAATTGTAAATTTGAATAATGGATAACAACACATGCTAGTGAATTCATCAATCCACATATCTTTTTACAGTGCAGAAGAGGTAATTTAAAACTTTTGTAGTTTTTTTCAGCCCTTACTACTCATTAACGAGGAGCTGCATGTAAAGGCTGCTGAGTGAAAGGCAGCCCACATTACCTAGAAACAATAATAGAGTGCAACACCGCATGAAACAGTAGTTCAATGCGAGCAAGGCCAGGATACAGTTGCTATAATCTGTATCACTTAGAATTAAATTTACACTACTGAGAGGATCTGAGGTGAGATTGATTTGATGGTGACCAAGCTAGCCTGTTTCCCAATCAACTTCAAACCCTGAAGAAGAGAGGTAGAGAGAGATCACCCCCATATTGTTATCACCAGAGTTTGTGATAGCCTTGTCCCCTGAAAAAAAAATGCACTGCTGTTTATATGAGCAATAAGGGAACAATAACAGGATAATTATCTTCAGAACACGCTGAATTGCTCACTAGGATTTTGAGGTTAAAACCGAAGTTAAAACATTAAAAACATTTTTTAATCCCTTCAGAAACTTCACAGAGAAAACCAGAAAAATGCCTGTGAAAAATGATATCCTAATTTTGAAAGAACTACAGTGCAGTGGTGCTATAAACAAAGAGGGGAGGGAGTTTAGTGTGAAAGCAGTTAATGGACAGTTAAGCTACCCATCTTTGCCATGGCAAACTAGCTTTCCAGCACTGATGACTTTACACTACTTCTAATCCCCGATTTTCCACTAGAGTAATAAAAATGTTTCTAATTTTCAGCTGTGGAAAGCCAGCTGTTCAGCATATTCTAGAGTAAGTGTGCAGTTTTAAAAAAAATTCCTAATTAGAAACAGTAGATTTTTTAAAATTTCTGCTGGAATGCTTAGAGAAATGTGAATAAAAGAGACAAGGAAATGAAATATATTTTAGTGGAACTATTATATCAAGGGTTATTACACGACACATAGCATCTGTTCATGTCTGTTCTTCTCCTTTTTCAGTCTCCCTGCCTAGTGATTGCTAATAAATAGATTTAACCTATGCCATCTGTTGTTGTACTGTGAACCGATGTGCTGCAGCCTCCTTCTTACTATAGCATTACATTTAATCAATTTTCTTTTGCCAATGACATTTAAAACACACACACATCCAAGTAAACCGCTGTTTAGATGCAAAGAGAATCTCCTCATGCATATGTTTAACTACATTCTCTTTCACGAACTGAACCCAATTAGTCTCAGAATACCTCTTATCTGCATTTGTTTCAGGAAGGTTACATATTAAGGTGGCATACTGGAAAGAGCAAGGAGAGCCTCATATGGTATGTTGCATAGCTGATTAAGTAACTGAAGAATGGATCATTGTGTTGACTCTTTGTTTCTTTTCCATTATTAGATTCGTTATTATTTTTCAACAATTTTCTTCGCCAGGGGCAAAGTACTGCCATCACTGCGATTTCTGATAAAATAGTACTGACTTTCTCAAGAAGAGGAACTGGCAGCAGTGAAGTTTATTTTGCTGAACAGAATAGTAGACTGTAGCTCTATCATGTTTCTGTCTTCATCATAGGAGTAGGGACACGATTGATAACAGTTCATTAAAGGTGATGTGCAAGCACTGAAAATGGATCTGTCTTGCTGACATACACAGAGGTTAGCCATAAATGAGTAAAAACACCTTGTTTTTTCCCCAAAGTATTTAGAACTATAGCTACCTGTATAAGGAAACACAGCTATGTTCTTGTCTGGTCAAAAAATGAAATACTTCAGAGGAATCATTTGGGCAAGGTATTGCCATTATAACATGAAAACTTTTTAAACTATTTTAGTAAGTGCTGCAAATTTCTAAACTCATGTGTTTTCAATCCTGCTATGAAAATAAACTACTTAGTGTGGTCAATGACTTCAAATCTGGGTGTCTGAAGAACACCCCTGTAAGAGACTAAATAAAGATGGCCTGGGTTTAAGAAGTCCTAAATATGTGCAGGTATCATATTAGTGAACAGAAAGGGAGCTGCAAGTACTAAGCACTATTAAACATGACATGAGGTGCCAAACACTCTTTCCCACCTTTGTAATGAAAATCCCTTAAAGAGGTACTGCTTCCTAATTCTTGCTCATTTCAGGACTGAATACTGACCATAAGAGATTTGGCAATGGATCTTCAAAGCAGGTGGTCAGAATGAGCGATACCCTTACGTAACAGCAGATTTTTCCATGGTATATCTAAGCTCATGGAAGCACAGTGGTTGGCAAATTCTAATGTGTCCTGGTTTTCAGTAGCCAAGATCAGTTTGTCACTGTGTGGGTGTGTATTCTAAAGCCTCTATGTCATTTTTTAACCATGAACTGCTCACAATGGCACATCAGCAGCTATTGTCTAAGGGACACCCCTCAGGCTGCAGGCTGGCTGTTCAGGAACTTCTGTGAGATAAGGAAATTCTTCTGCCTCCACACCCACCTGAGGGGTCATGTCTGCTAACGGCCCATCAGGGGTATCAAAAATAGGCCATTGTTTATCTCACAGAGTAAATCACCCATTGTTTAAGCCTCTGCCCTGGGGGAGGGACTGGGCGGAGCCTAAGTGAGTATAAGCAGAGGATTTTTGGGCCTAGGAGCTCTCTTCAGATCCAGAAGAGGACCAGCTGACTGCGACTGCCACCAGACTGCAACCATCACTTTCACCAGCAGAGGAGTTGCACTGCTCTTCGGAGGGACATGCCAAAGCTTTTTTCTTCCCATCCACCAACCCCACCCCTGGGAGGCAACCCAGCACTGGCTACTCATCTCATCACCTGCGGTCTGTAAAATACCTCTGTGCCCACCAGGGACAGGGACTGGGGGGGGAAGGGTTTTTTTGCTCAGGGGTTTCTTTTTTTTTTATTACTCGTTTAGTTCTGGTTGTTTTTGCTTATCTTGAATAGATAGATAGATAGATAGACAGATAGATAGATAGATAGATAGATAGATAGATAGATAGATAGATAGATAGATAGATAGATAGATATTATAGCTAGGAACTGTTATCCTTCAATTTATCATATTTTATTTAAAATTTGTTTTGAAATTAAAGGAGATTTGTCTCTCTGTTTTAGTTATAATTTTTTTTTCTAAGTTCTCTAAACTTAGACATAATGTTATTTAATTGTTAAATAATTAGCTTTTGTATGTAAAATCTAGGCTTTTCTGTAAGATGTTGTTGTTTTTCAGATAGTCAGTTCTTCAAAATAATACTTCCAAACATAATAATATCGATTTAACATGAGTTTGTAATTAGTCTTCAAATCAAAATGTAAAAACATACTTAGATACCTCAAAAAATGTACTTCGATCATCAAATATTCATTTAAATTGAACCTTCTGCACATTGTTTTCTATCATTTCTCATTGTTTCAATATCAGAGTGTCCCAGTATTTAAATTCAATTATCTTGAGTGACCTAAAACTCTACTTTCAATTTGTTGTCCTTTTATTTGTCCTGCATCACAAATCATAGAATCATGGAGTTGTTAAGGTTGGAAAAGAGCTCTAACACCACCAAATATAACCATCAACTTAGCAACACCACCATGTTCACCACTAAACTATGTCCCCAAACGCCATGTCCAGACATTTTTTGAACACTTCCAGGGATGGTAAATCCACCACTTCCCTGGGCACCCTGTTCCAATGCTTGACAACTGTTTCAGAGAAAAAATATTTCCTAATATCCAATATTTTCCAAATATCCAATTTCCCAATATCCAATTGCACCTTCGCTGGTGCAATTGAGGTATTTCCTCTTATCCTGTAATTTGTTACCTGGGAAAAGAGGCCAACCTCCACTTGGCTATACCCTCCTTTCCAGTAGTTGTAGAGAGTGATAATGTCTCCCACCAATCTCCTTTTCTTCAGTTTAAACAACCCTGTGTCTCTCAGCTGCTCTTCACAGAACTTGTGCACCAGACCCTGTTACCATCTCCTTTGGAGTTCCCTGATCACACTCCAGCACCTCAATGTCTCTTTGTTGTGAGGGGCTCAGAACTGAACACAGGATTTGAGGTGCAGCCTCACAAGCTAAGTACAGGGAGACAATCAGTTCCATCACCTTGCTGCCCACATCAGGCCTGATCCAAGACAGGATGCCATTTTCATTCTTGGCCACTGAGCACACAGCTGGCTCATGGTCAACCAGCTGTCAACCACCTGCCCCAGCTCCTTTTCCACTGGGCAGCATTTCAGCTTTTGTTCCCAGCTATGGGAGAAGTAGTGGGGAGGTTGTGCCAGGAGAGCCTTTCTGCCATCTTACCTTTGTTCCTGGGAGAAATCACACAGTGTGCAGCACAGAAACTGATGCCGTCTTATGTTCTAGCTGGGACCAGGTGACATATTGCCTGTATTGGTTAGTGTTACACCTTTTGTACAATCTTTTACTTTTATTGTTGTGTGTGTTGCAATTTTTCAGTAAACTGTGACTCCAACTTAATCTTTCCTAAGTTTTTTTCCTCCACTATGGAAATGGAGCAGCTGAGGGTACTTGGTGTGTTCAGCCTGGAGGAGACAGAAGGGAGACCTCACTGCAGTTACAACTTCCTCTTGAGGGGAAGAGGAGGGGCAGGCACTGATCTCTTCTGTGTGGTGATCAGTGACAGAACCTGAGGGAATGGTCTGAAGTTGTGTCAGGGGAGGTTTAGGTTGGATATTGGAAAAAGCTTCTTCTCTCAGGGGGTGTTTGGGCACTTGAACAGGCTCCCCTGGAAAGTGGTCACAGCACCAAACTTGACAGAGTTCCAGAAGTGTTTGAACAATATTCTCAGGCACATGGTGTGACTCTTGGGGATGGTCCTGTGCAGGGCCAGAAGTTGGACTTAATGATCCTTGTGGGTCCCTTCCAACTCAACGTATTCTGTGATTCTATGAAAGGTGTCGGTTTGAGTGGATTTGGTTTTCCCACTGAGTTTTAAAACTGGCACGTAACGCTTGTCCTTATGGGAGATTTCAACTTTCCAGAGATCACCTGGAAATATCATTCTGCTGTGATATGCAGATCTTGGAAACTGTTGAAGTGTGCAGGAGATATCTTGTCACAACTACTCAGTGAGCCAGCCAGGAAAGATACTCTCCTAGACTTGCTGTTTGTTAGTAGGAAAGAACTGGCTAGCAATCATGAAATGGCTAGTAGAGTTGCTACCCTGGACTTCAGGAGAGTAAGCTTTAAGCTATTGAGGGAACTATGAAGTAGAGTACTCTGGGAATCTGCTTTTGAGGGTTTTGGAGTCTACAGGTGATGGTCAGTCTTTAAGAAGTACAAGAACAAGCAATCACACTGGATTGTAAATCAAGAAAGTGGGGCAGAAGACCAGCTTGGCTGAACAGGGAACTGCTCATGGAACTCAAGAGAAAAAAGAAATTAGTACTTTGGAAAAAAAGATAAGTAATTGCAGGAAGATAACAGAGTTGGGGTTTGTATATCCAGGGAGAAGACATGAATGGCCAAAGGTCAAGTAGAGTAGAATCTGGCCACTGTTGTGTCAAGCAACAAGAAGGTGATTTTTAAGTATGATTTTAGCGAAGAAAAGTCTAAAAAACATTAAGTATCAGTAGATAACTTGTGTGAGTTTAAATTTTGCTCAGGACAATATTCAAATCTGAAGTTCTTTCTGCAACATTTAAGAAGGTTGTAACACTGAGGCAGTTTTATTTCAATTTCTAATGACAAATACACCTTTTAGAAGTAGCAAGCCACGTTCTCTAGAGCTATTGGCTGGCTAAGCTAAGAATTGTTCCACACAGGGGTATGAAGCGGGGTAAGGTGAGAATGAGCCAGTGCAGTGATATTTCTGACTCTCAGTAAGAAAGGGCCAGCAACAAATGGCTTAATAAGACACCTGCTTTAATAAGACAGCATAAGAAGAGATGTATTGGTAGTGAGTAGCATGTTGCTTCCCCTCAGGTGTTGGGCACCCTGTGTTTGGGTAGCATAAGAAAGCCCCTGTGGATTTGCCACAGCATGATAAATGGAGCAGATCCTGTCCATGGGGAGAAACTCTCTCAGTAATTCAAGATCATGTATAACTTCCTTACAAGAGCTCCTAGACTCACTGTTAGATAACTCAAGGTGGCAATGCTGAACAGGAGGTGCCCGCAGTCTCCTTCAGCACCGAAGTGATCTGGGTGTGTCCCAGGTCTGAGAGAAGTGTGTGGCATGCCGCAGCCTGAGGGAAAAGCTGTGAATGCAGGGCCTGACAGGGTGAGATTTGCTGTAGATCATTGGTTCCCATGCAACAGGCTCCTGTTGAGGATCAACACAAGAGACAAAAGACCAACCAGCACAAGCATAAACAGTTCCCTGCAAAGTTGCGCTGACCTCAAGATGTGCATGTTACAAGCTCCTGTCTCATTTGTGGATCTGAAGTCTGGCAGTCTAACATGTTTCAAGGGCACTAGATCCACTATAAATAAAATAGTCATGAATAAGACCCTTGTGATAAAAATAATCTTTTTGATCTCTTTCTTTTCAACAGATTACAGAAATTACAGGATGGGATTTGTTTGTATTAGAAGCTAAACAGCAATAAGGTGGTTTGTCATTGCAGTTTACTTTTTAACTTCTATGTCTACAAAAAAAAAGTGAAACATATCTAAATATCATAATACAAAAACAGGAACATTGTGCCTCCTGGTAATAAAGCATACAAATGCTACAAACATGCTGCCAATGTACAGTCATCATCTGCAGGTAATTTTTGTCTTTCTTTATAAATAAGAGAGATTAAGAATCTGTGAGTAACTGCATCTTCAGATCATATGCACCCGACTTTATTTGAATGTGTAAAATAAAATTTAAATTAATTCACATTTGGGTGAACATATTGTATATAAGTAACTACTTAGATATTTATTAAAGAATCACTGATTGCCTTCAACAGAGATCACAGTTACAGAGGTTTTTTTCCTTGTCTTTTCCCTTTTTTTTTTATCATGGACACAAATTGGTATAATTCTCATTTGAGAGGTTTACCTTATTTTATCCAGTCAAATTTCTTTTCTGAACTTTTGAACTAAATGAAGAGACAAGTTAGTTTCCTTTGGTGGATTTTAGCAAATTCTGAGGTAGCTGAAGCAGCTAATGGTCAAAAGACAGGGAAGTACAGGGTAGCCCAACAGCTACAGTCTGGCAACCTCACTGTAGTGTTTTGGTCTGAGCAGTTAATGAGAAAATGACACAGAGGGTTTAAAATACACATCCACACAAATACACATCCTGGCTACTATAACCAGGACACTGTCACCTGTATTAATTGCACAATTAATATTTTAGAATCCCTGAGTCATAAATATTAATTAGACACTTAAATTATTGTTTAAAACAACCTTTATGATATGGAGGACATGTTTTTCTGTTGTCTGCTCAACATTTATTTCAAGCATATTAAACCACCTCAGGAATATTCAGTGCACAAAAACCTTTCTAAGTGTGAATGGATTAAATTTACAAGTCCAAATTAAAGCTATAAATTGCATTTACATAATTTCTTCTTGACAAAGGTGAATTTGTTTTTCATGTGTAGCTGTTAATAGATGTAAATGAAAATACAACACACTGTTGTTGACCACATTACTAATTTGGACAAAGCAGGGTTTATAGACCACTTCAACCCCTTACTTGTTTGGTAGAGGGTTTTTCTTTTGGCAGTTATCTCACAATTATGCAGCATGTATGCATGTTCCTAAATAAAAAGCGTCTTATTAAGTAAACTCAAACAGACCTCACTTTGGCTCTTAGGAACATAATAATGCTTAAAAAGCTATTATTAGTATTTTGCTTTTTGGCATAAATAGAAAAAGACAACCAGGGAGAAGCAAAGTAATTGAACAGGTTAGGCACTATTGCCTTTCCTTGCCAATTTGCAATATCTGCAAGGAAAAACTAAGCTGACATCAAATACAAATTAGTATTAGGCTTTGATTTAAAAAGACAAGAAGTTATCCAAAATTAACCAAGACACCTAACCATTCACCCATATTTGAAATTAGCACAATTTATGTGGATAAATTCATCTGTCATTCTGAAGTCCCAAATCCCAATGTTATTTAAAAATGCAAAAACTGCTTGTACATTTCAAATGGTTAAGGTTAGCAATTTGTTTTGCAATATTGAACAGCCATAATTACTCTAATTCCTAATTTTAAAAAACACACCTTTGTATCATACTAACAACCCATGATGTTCATAAATATAAATATGGGCACTAGATTGGACTTTTAATGGCTACATCTTAAGTGATTTGTGTTCATTTAGAGGTACTTAAGAAATCACTCATATTTTTAACTCTTGTCATCCAGTTCTAGATTTTTAGATCAGTAGAAACATTGAAATTATCCTCTCTGCCTTCAATGTGTTTTTTTCATTGATTAAGAAGATAAATCAACCCCAAAATGCCTACAAGCTCCTACCTGACAGTCACATAAAATAATTGGTGCCTGAGAGTTATTTCAGTTATAAAAACTGGCCCATATTTTTTCAAGTTTCTTGACCTATGTCAACACATATACACAAATTCATATTTATGTCCTATTAAATCACACAGGCACATAAATTAAACTTAAGATTTAAGTGGTAAAAAGTTCTTGAAGTGTAATTATTTTTAATTTTATTATTACCTTAGCACATATTTCCAGAGCCTGAATTCTCCTGTATTGCTTTGCTTCAGTGACTGGTCAATTTTTATTTATTTGTGCACCTTAATATCCTTAATTTCACATTTTGTTCCAAAAACTCCCTAAATGATTGCATTTCCACTTAAATCAACACAAATTCATATAAAAGTATAAAAGAAAATAAAATTAGACAAACAGTACAGTGAGGATAGAGGTTAGTACCTTGACACAAGAATTTCTATCCTTGAATGCAACACCCATGTCACTGGGGCCCTTCTTGCCACCATACTTTCCCACTGGTCCCCGTGGGAAAGGGTTCCCATGTTTCAGAACATGCTTCCACCCATAGCTGTGTAGGACCTCCAGTTAGCAGCTATGATCTTTTCTGGTTTTTGTCTCTCCTGGAAAACATCTGCAGAAATGACATTGATTAAGTGTGCTGACACTGGCATCTTGGAGTCATCTCAGAGAAGACACTAGGTTATACAAAAAGCAGATGCATTTACAATGCATTAGACACCGTTCAGCAATGTCTGCCTTATGTCAGAGTCTGCCTCCTCCAGGGAATCACATAGTGCTTTCTGACTCTGAAGGAACTATCATCATCAGAAAGCAGATTTCAGTTTAATTTTTTCAAGCTGATCAGGACCAGCTGAGGGCTCATTCACTGCACTCCAATCTCTCACCCTCTGTGAAACTGTTAGTAGTCCTAAGTGAGTGTGGTATAGATTTTACCTTGCAAGGGCTCCACTGAAGGACATGTGTCTTGACTTCTGGAGGGACCAAAGCATATTTGCACCACAATCTGTTCCCCTTAGTCACAGAAAAGGTGATGGTGCCTGCCTTTCAAATATGGACCATGACTACAACTATAGAAACCCAGACAAGGAAATTTACACTGAAGATTATCAACAAAGACAACAGTACTGAGTCTGGCTGTGATAGAGTTAATTTTCCCAGAGTAGCTTGAACAGTAGCGTGTAGTGGTCACATTTGTGACCACTACAATAATGGTAACACAGCTGACTTGATGAACAATGTTTTCATAGCATCCAGGGCTTCTCTGTTTCCGCCTCTGCCACTCCAGTGGGGTAGCTGGGGGTCAGCAAGAGATTGAGAGGGGACACAACAAAGCAAATGAGCCAGATTAACCAAGGAGATAATCCACATTGTATCATGCTATGCTGTCATGGGTTTCTGTAGCTGAATTTTAGTAGAAGTACTTTAGTAGAAGTAGAATTTAGTAGAAGCTGCTAGAAGTTTGTCCTGTCCTGTTGAGCTAATTAAAATCATAGTTACACCTCTGTGATACATATGCAAGAACTGGAGTGTTTGCGCAGTTGAAAATTCCATCTTTGAGATAACAACGCAGACAGACAGA
>VXAU01003441.1:93289-139718 GCA_013399695.1 Formicarius rufipectus | reverse complement strand
CCCCTTCCTCTTCCCCTTCCCCTTCCCCTTCCCCTTCCCTTTCCCTTCCCTCCCAACCACTTGAGAATCACTGTTCTGCTTACTAAGTCATCAGCTCCCCAATATAATTGTAAATGGCTACAGTGCCCAGTAATGAATTTTCTCTTTCAGTAAAATATAATTTACATTCTGAAAATCTCAATATGAAAATCTTAAGACAAAGATCTCCTTAACCTTTGGAAGCTTTGTTCTTCAGATCTTGATGTCATTCTTTGAGTTTCTCCAGGAAAAAAAGAGGAAAGAACCAAAGTTTTTATTCATTAATTAAGTAGATCAAATAAGAGACTATGTTGTTGCCTAGTCCTCTGTAAATGCATGTTTACTGTGGATATTCTAAATCCCACTTGAGAGTGACTTTGCAAAGACTTTGTCAAATGTCTTAGCCTACATTGCACCTGCTACAAAACCCCACTTGCCAGTTTTTCTGAAAGTGACATCTCAAGAACCCACATACATCACACTTTTCCATTCATGGGCTTACAGAGTTATAAAATGACATTAGCTTAGTCAATGTTTTACATACACAGATCTATTACTTCATCATCTTAAAACAACACATCCCAACTCAGGTACTATCAAACTCTAAAGTTCTCTGAAATGAGAGTGACTTCCTCTGACTCTGTTTGCAATTGTAACAGGCCCCATATTGCTATGTCTTACTCACAGAACAGTAGACTGCAAAGCTTCCTAATATTCAGCATGGTCTGGTCCCCCATTTATCAGGAGATATTAGCTACATGGACATTTAGTTACATATACTTACAGGTGCTCCCTATTCAAAGGTACTCTGGGCTTGAGAGCAGAGAAACAGGGAAAGAACGAAACTCAGCGATGAGTGAGGAAATCGCATAAGCAAGGAATGAATGTGACTAGATGACCATAACATGTTTAACTGCCTGAAAGGCTGAACTATCAAAGACGTTTGTGAGAAGGGATTAGAACACAGAAGGTAATACAGTTGATTGGCTCAGAAAAGCATTTTTAAAAGTGAGAAACCATAGAAACAGCACACAGCTGAGCCAGTAGGGCATGAGTGGAACAGAACCAGCTTAAAACCACAGAATAGAAGCAAGGAGGTAATAGTTAAAAAGGAAATTTTAGATGACAGGAGTTTCTAAAGTAGATGAATTTCCCATAATTCTCAGAGAAAGAAGAGGATGGATATGAATTTTCAATCATCCAGAGATGATGAGGTGATAATAGTGCAAGCATACCTCTGAGAAAATCTGCACAAAAGTTGGAATGACTTTCTCATCACACTGAAGCTTAGAGCTTTCTAGAGATGAGTGTTTTAAAGCAATAGACCTCTTTGAGTTCAAGAAAGATTACTGCAGAAAACTTACTTGATGAAAAATGGGTGCACTTAATATTCTACCATCTTCTCTCAGATGTTGTGTTTGTCACTTCTCTGATGCTTAGCAAACCTGAGCTTGGAAAACTGCCAAAGAAATAAACATTGCATCAGTTTCTCTTTAAGTGAGGTCAATCATTCCCACACAGTGATTGGCCAATGGATACAACTCAGTTTTCAGCCTTTCTAGGATGTTTCTCATCACAGCAAGTAAACTCTAGCTGTGTGAAGAGGTGTTTAGGCAGAGAGAAAGCCCAATCCAAACCAGATCAAACCCAATCAAACCCAAACACTCATCCATGAAGTGAAAAAGTTGAGACAGAGGAAAAATTAATTCCAACTCTGAAAAGCATTCCCAGATATCCCTCTGTTTTTAATATACAAAAAGGTATTTTTTAGAAACGAGGTGACACAAAAGCTGGGGAAAATATCAGGCAACAAAATAAAAAATATACATCTATTAGACGTTCACAATGAGAGAGTAAGCAGTCAAATTTTTGACAGTTAGAAGAATTACTATACTTTTTTTCCAGACACACGTATTGTTAAAACATCACCTGAAAGCTAATTTTAAATTTAAACCTGTGCATTCTCTTGCATCATGAAAAAGTAGAGCTTTAAACAAACTGGTCAAATTACAACAAGGAACATATCACATACCAGTTGTGTGACATACATGTATTTCTTAATGCTGGAAAGCCCAAACATAGAACACCAACCAAAAAAGGGAACTATGGTGTCAGACCAAAGGCACACTTCGGAAAGCCAAAATGTGTTCTGTAAAGTCTGTTTCAGAAAATAAGTCACATGGAAATTGTACAAGCAGCATCCAGAGGTTTTAATTTCCCGGTGCTTTGCACTTTGTTTTTCAGCTCTACTTTCCAAGTTTTTTCAAGTGTTTTCATATTTTACCTTTGGGCTGGTGAGAAATTTTCGATACTTCTGCATATGCCCAGAGGACATGGTACTGAAAATCCTCTTTAGGGTATGGTGGTCCTCAGCTCATGAGCATCATTTAGGTCCTTGTTTTATAAAGACAGCTTTGAATTCCAGTGTTCCATATGTGGTCAAAAACCTCACTCCATCCCACCCCACACCATGTGTTCCACGGCTCCCCTGCCTACACAACCTTTTGCGTTGTTGCATGCCTTCCCCCCATTTCCTGCCCTGCAAAGGGAAAGCAGTCACCTGGGAGGCAGCAATGCACTCCGACCTCTGAGTGGGAACAAGGAGACACAGGGAAGTGCAGCTGAGAGAGTAGAAAAGAGGCAGAAATCTATCAGAAGGAGAACAGAAAAGGGGAACAGGAGGGTCCCCATTCCCTAAGTGCTGGGGACAGGAGTAAGTCCACTGACCTATACCACCTCCTTGGTGAGGTCCTTCACAAAGGAGTCACAGCAGGTGTGATGGACAGAAAAGAGGTTTGAAAATCTTAAAAAGTGCCACAGACTTGGAAAAATGTCTTCCAAAACTACAAACACTTAAGTAGAAGAAGACATCCATCATGCTTAGAAAAACACATTCTTCCCTGCATCTCCATCTTCTTACTCCTTAAGGGGAGACTGTGGCTCAGAAGTTTTCACAACGTTTGCCACAACATATGTCAGTATGTCACTAATACTGTATGGATCATTACAGTCTCATGGTGTAAGCAGAATGGAGGGAATTTTTTGGATCTTTGTCATAAATTAAAGAAAGAGCTTAAAAGTGTACATATGGTATGTCAGTGGTTAGGATCCTTTGATCTGGGGTTTTAACACCTTTTTTTTCAATTCTTGAAGTCACTTTATGAGAATATCCCACAAGAATTAATTCTATGAATGAAAAGGTTTATATTCCCTCCAAAAATCCTCTGAATTGCTGCTTTGTCCTTGACTAGACGTGAAATCCAGAGGAACAGACTCTTTTGGGATACTCTACTACTGATGGATAAGAGGTATGAAAGAGTCACACGGACCTTTCAATCCAGGGAATGTTCCTGACTCATTTGTATATACCCCATGTCATTCTTGCTATTTTGTTTGTTGTTCTCTAAAAGTATTTTCTTTACTGACATATTTTTGTGAAAGAATCACAGGATTCCAATACACTGATAGACTGAAGCAACTTTAAAGCCATTTTTAAGAAGAAAAATGCTAGAGAGGAAGGTACGTTTGAAAAAAATCTTGACTGAGAGCAGAGACCACCGCAGGTCACAAACCTAAGCACTTTGGAGAGTCTGAGCTGACCCAGGGAACATATTTTACAGATTGTTGTCTTCATCTTAACTAGCTCTCCTGGGTAGAAAGATGGAAAGCTTCTCCCTTCAAGTTATTCCTTTGAGATTAAGAGGCTTCAAGCACAAAATGTAGGATAGGGAAATAACAGTTCTTTATTAATATATATATGCATATTTATACATACATATATATACATAGATATACACATGCACACATGCATATATACATATACATATACATATACATATACATACATACATACATATATACATATATATACATATATATACACATATATATATATACATATACATACATACATACATACATACATACATATATAAATATATATATAAAGCCAGACTAGAACGCACAGCGACACTGTAACCCCACCTTTCAAGCAAATCAAGTCCTGTCTCTGCCCCATCAGTGCTGTTCTTATTCACGGACAGCCGGGGGCGCTGTCACACCTCGGGGGGCTTGGGAACCTCACCCACGGCCACCAAGGGGCACTGCCGGGCCACGGTGAGGCAGAGACACGGGAGGGGGTTCTGGCTTCACAACTCCTGTGGGAATGGCAGGCACGGGAAGAGGTGCCAGTTCCAAAACATGGGAGTGGCAGACATGGGACATGGGAAGATGTGCCGGTTCCAGAGCTCCCATGGGAACGGCAGCTGCAGGGACAGGGTGGAACCTTTCCTGAGGTTCCAGCACAAGGACTCTCTCACCGTGTTTTGTCTGAAAACTTTGGACGGGTGTTGGAGAAATGCACAGGATGTGCCGAGCTGGGGGGAGCGAGCCAGAACTCACACCCAGTGTTGCCACCAGCCCAGACAGTGGGGACTGGGCACCCAAAGCAGACAGAGGACAAAGGTGTAGTGGCAAAATATGAGCACTGGGAAACCTCTCTCTTGCCACCTCCCCTCCAAAAGAAGAGTGAAGTCCTCCCCTCCAAAAAAGAAAACACCTTCACCAATCCTCTCCCTAGCCATCACAGTGGAATGCAAAGCTATTAGTTATTCCTTTGTTTAGGCTTTAGACATTTAGTTAGCTTTGGGAGCAGGTAGTAACACAGCTGGGTTTCAACAAGCATCTCATTGTGGCTCCAAATCTCTAAACCTCTGTGTTGGCAAGGGGCAAAAAAAACGCTTGAAAGATTTTGAAACTATAACAATAGTAAGTTTGGAAGGCACTCAGATTCTCTTTAAGTATCAGAAAATAAGCAAAATTTTAAGATGTACAAGACTTTAGATTCTGGTCTCATCTGCCAGGATGAAAAATGCTTGATGGTAAGCATGTGAAAGTTGTCTATAGGTGTGATATGCTGGAAAAGCTCTCTCCAGCTCATCCAACATGTTCACAGCAGCATATGATCACAACAGCTTTGATCTTGGTCCCATCTATCATTGGTTCACCAAGTTCTCATGAGTGTGGAACCACAGAGCAGCACTGGTGCCAACATGGCTGAGTTGTCTTAACGGGTTTGTTGGACTAGATGATCTCCAGATGTCCCTCCCAACCACAACTATTCTTAGATCCTGTGAGCTCTGTAAAAATGAGTAGAGGAATGGAAACAGAGATTGCCTTTGTAGACGTCCTTTTCATTCTTTAGACTTTCTTAGGCAGGTTTGAAGTACTCAAGAGCAAACTGCAGCTGAAGTAGCTAAAATGAAAAAACAAACAAACTTTTCTTAAGTAATCTTACAGTTTGTATGATAAAAGTAACACAGATTATGATTATACTCACTAGAAGGTTTAGACTGGTTCATGTAGCCTGTTTTTTTTTAAACAATACTGATAAATAGGACAGTTCTGTATTTCTAATTAGACAGGGGCCTAGCAGAAGGTGTAATATTTACATTAGTGTCATGGTATTGAAGACTCTCTTTCAAATAGACAGCACTTGGAATTTGTTTACTATTTTCTTTTGTATGTCCAGACTGTTGGGACATCCAGACCAAATTCATAGACTTTTCCATGGCTGCACATTGACAGTCTATGGAGGTATTTCCATACACATAACATGGGGACTTCAGCAGTGGCTCCATCATGAAGGTGTCTGGAACTTGTGTCTGATATGGGGACAGCCCTGATTGCCTCTCACAGTCCTCAATTCCACAGCTTCCCACTACAAAAGCTTTGCCACATAAAACCAATACACCACATTATGATAACTCCATTCTCTATGTTTGTGTGCTGAAGTGCTTCAGTGACAGTAGTTCCATAACTTCTGCCACTCATCTCAGAAGACCTCTAATGACACCATCTGCACTGGTTTACAGTGGACATCTAGCACAGAACAACCACTTACCTAGCAGAGCCATCTAGACCTCTCAGGCCAGTCCTAGACCCAATATAGAGCAGATAGCGCAATACGATAGTGATAAGCCAATATATTCTTTCACTTTTAATTATTATCACTATTTATAAACTAAGAAACCCCCTACCCACCCAACTCCAAATGAAACTATTGCCTCCCATTCCCTTCCTTTACAAATGCCTCTTTGAAAAGTGTGTCCTTGCTGACGCTTTTTCAGCTCCATATGCATGTTCAGTCTTGGTCTACCTAGACTTGTGATGAAGAGGCCATGGCCAACATTGGTTAAAACAAAATAATCACCCTGAATAATTTCACTGATGTCAGAACAATGCTGGGATGCCTTCAGAAGACATATGTATATAAAACTCAAGTACCAATCCATCAAGAGGCAGTGTTTTATCTACGGTGTAAATGAAGCCCCTTCGGCCAATCTATGATTTAAAAAGAGAATTTTGTCTCTTACCCATGGCTAACAATGGACTCAAACAACATGGACTTAGCCATGGTCCATTAAATATTGTTGAAAGCAAGAGATTAACTGATTACAGTGTATTGTTTTATCAGCAGTTGAGGATTACACTACACAAATAGAATACAGGTGTAGCACATTAGTATACCTACTGTAAATGGCATCTAGCAACAGGTGATTTTGGTTGTTGTGTTTTTTGGTTTTGGTGGTGGGGATTTTTTTTTTTGTTAGTTGGTTGGTCTGTTTTAGTTAGTTTGTTTGTTTGTTTGTTTGTTTGTGGGGCTGTTTTTTGTTTGGTTTGGTTTGGTTTGGTGTTACTGTGGCATGTAATTATAAGTGGGTGTTCTGAGAATTCTAAATGAGATCACTCTTACAGTAAGAGTCCCCAGTGTCACCAGAATAACTCCTGGGTCATTTCTACCAACACCCCATGATTCAACCTTATGTCTCTTAAATGTCTATATTTGCAAAGATAGTCTGCAAATGGAAGACTTTTTTGTCTTTTGAAAACTAGTTTCTTGTATGTCCCCTATCAAAATAAACCAGGAGAAGAATTACCATTCTCCTCTGCTTTGGTCAGCACATTCACATCTGGTTCAACTGGAATTTTCTTTGGTAGATTCACCCTTATCAGATATGGTTTTCTTCTTAACAATTCTTGCTGCTAAGTCGAATAGTTCTTAGGAATTAGGCTAGCTCTCTCTTTGAAGGCTAATGAATGAATTCTCTGACTGGATTCATGCAGACCTGTAACAGCTGTATCTGAGAAAGCATAAAGCATGAAAGGAGTGCAGTTCATTTTCTACTCCCATAGTTCTAGTGGGAGTCAAATTTATGGAAAAGTACTTTTGCCACACAGTTAAGCACATGCAAATGAACATATATATATAGCGCAGAAGCCATTTTCCCCTTACGTCTGTGTTGTAGGATTTTGAGAAATGTTTGCATAGACCAAAGGCCTTGTCCCAAAGAAGAAATAATCTAGATGTGGTTGAAAGCACCTTCTAATGCTATTTCAGGGA
This sequence comes from Formicarius rufipectus, assembly GCA_013399695.1. NCBI lineage: Eukaryota > Metazoa > Chordata > Aves > Passeriformes > Formicariidae > Formicarius > Formicarius rufipectus. The sequence continues at coordinate 132,298 of VXAU01003441.1, read as the reverse complement.
ATATGTAATGACTAATGCAGGAACAAATCTGACATGTTTTTAGCACTCTATTCAATCCTCAAAGCTATGCAAAGAACAATGTCTTTATAAATCAGAATAGCAATGATTAGATAAAGAGTTATATTTTTCTAGTTACTTCAATATACTCAGACATGCAGAAGAAAGAGTGCTTCCACTTGGTAACAATGTTTTGAAGGAACTTCAGGCAGCAAGCTTTATAGTCTTGCATTTCCCTGTGAAGAAAAAGAATGTACAGAAAATACTATGGTAAATTAGGCCAACATTTTTTTTTTTTCCTTTTGGCCATTATTTTGCAAATTCTTCATTGGAAACAATCAGGTTGAAGTCTGCAGGTTGGAAATGTACCTTTTGAAACTAGCTGAAAGTATATTCAGAGACTATGCTCCCTTTCATGTCCAAATGAAAATGCTTTTATGATCAATATTTAAGAAGAGAGAACCTTTTCAAAGTTGGGGAGTGCCGGTAAGAGCAGCAACACCACCCCCCACCCCACTACTGCTCAAAAGAGCTTTAGTTTATTCTATTGACAAGTGTACACAGTAGGCTTTATAGACATAAGAAAATTTGAAGAAAAACAAATGCAACAAAGATGAATCTATCTAAGGCTGTATCAACAGCACACTATCTCTGGCTTTGAGCCCTTCAAGGTTTTTGAGAGTGTTCTGTATATGGTTCCAAAAAGGGTGGGTGCTCACATCTTGTGTATGTCTTTCCTGAAGTTCCCATTAATGCTGTGATTGATCTGAGAGATGAAGAGCAGCCCAAAGTAGGTAGCTGCTGTCTCATATTAGATGAAACATTTCTCAGTTGGAGAGAATGTAAAGGAGAGATCTCTTTTTTTTAGGTGTTGCGAATACTATACCCATCCAATCTCTTTTCAAGAACCTTTTAAATTCTGTTGAAAGTCTTACAACTCACTGTGAGCAGGTAACTGTTCTGCAAAATTAATTACTTTGCCGTATTTAGAAGTATTGAAGCTTGTGAGTAGTGGTTCTACTATCTCTGGAAGGCAAGGAAGGCTCTTTGTGCTTCCCTCTTCCCTGTAAATAGCTTGCCAGACATTGCAGCAATCAATTCCCCAGAAGCAAGCCATTTACTTGAGTAAATTAGTACATCTCACAAGAATCTCTTCTCTTTGTTTTCTGTACAATGCATTTCCCTCTTGTTTCCAAGGGTACTGTTTTCTAGGACTGCTACTCATGGTTATGTCATTATTAATATGTTTTTTCCTAACCCTCTCTCCCATAGTGAGCTGATCCCTCCTGTTTGCCCTTATGTCTACAAGGAAACTAATGCAAACTGTATCAGCTTGTGAAAAGTCTTACTGTGTTCAGCAAGCCCCAAGGCAGAGGACAGGCTGAGAGCTGCACTGGCGGAGATTACAGTAAAATAGACTTTGCCACTATTATTGTTGTTCTATAATGTTGTGGCCCATGCATGTGTTTTAGAAATCTTTAGTCCCATATTATCTGCAGCTAAGTAGAATGAGAATATTGTAGTAAGATGCACAACTACACTCTCCATGACCCCATCTATTGCAAGTTTTTGCAGCATCTAATCCTTTATGCATTCCATAATTCATTCTACCAGAGTTACTACAAACAGACATTAATACCCTTCATCACAACCTACAAATGTGATAAGAAATCTGGGGGGATCAGCTGACATAATTTTAGGAAGGATGATTTTCCAGGATGGCTGTGTGCAACTCTGAGAAGTGAAGCTATAAAAAGTGCCCCCACAGTGACCCCTTAAAGGCAAATCACCATGCCAAAGCATAACACATTTTATATTACCGAAAAAGGGGTAGTTAAAGTATATAACATGAAACTTTGAGCAACAAAAACCTGAAGTGGGCCACATATATATATATATAAATAAAAAGGTTACATACTTGTATCCCTCTATATTTTCTTGGGAAGAGCTTTTACTGATTGTGTTCTGCCACCTAGTGATCCGACAAAGGAAAAATTCCAGCACCCTATGTAGATGGGTGAAATCAAAACAAAGGTGATCAAAACTAGCAGATAAAGAAAGAAAGCAAGGTGTGAACAGTGCTACTGTGAAAGTCAGGGAAGGGTCAGAAGAAGAAAGAATGAAAGGAGGGAATTAAGAGGCTTGAGAATTCAACAATAAATTAAGCTTGACCTGTAATCTCAGACTGGGCTCCGTTGTGTTTCTATTATGGTAATCAAGTAGCACAAGGACAGAATCCATAATTCCAGTGGAGATCTGCAAATTTTCCTAATGTAATTTCAGATGAAGCCAGATACAGGAATCACTTAAACAAGATGAATATGTATAGTACAGAAGGTGTGTCAGTTGACTTCAGCTGAGCTGTCTGCAAAAACAGCATGTAGCTGCAAGGATCACATTCTATTTTGAAATGTCTGGGCATGATTATTAAAAAAAAAATTAAAAAATTTAGAAAATAAATTGGGACTGGATGTCTTTTACATAATATTTGTGAATTGAAAATAGATAAAGGCTTTTTTCTCGGTGGCTTCTTGGAGAAGTACCTGTAATGCAAAAATTATTCAAGATAAAAAGTAAGAAACTTCAGAGTCCTTCCCTGTGTAATAATTATTGTAACATGGCCAAATAGCCAACTAGAGTTGATTGAGAGTTTTGTGACACTAGTTCAGTCAGCAGTTTGGGGATTATTTGGGGTTATGAAGATAAGCATCTATGGAATGTAGGTGGAATTGTGAAATGTAACCTCATTTTTTGGGTATGAACAGTAAATTTTTGTGTCCCTGCTGTTGTTTGAACTAAGATGCTACAGCAATGCTATAGTTTTTCTTTGGAGAGGGGAAATAAGATTGCTATGAACCTACCCACAGTCTTCTTTCTTTAGTTGAACTAGAACTGTTTGTTTAGGCAAAGTACCGGGTTCGTGGAGTTGTATTTGTTTTGTGTAAGGACCTCTAACAGAAACTAGGAATGTAATGTGTAGCTTCTCTTTTCTTACTAGCACAGAATCAGATGGAGAGACTTCCTACATGTATAATCCCACAACTCTGAAAGTTCTGCTCTTCCATTTTTGTTGTTAACAAACTTTGCTGCAACAAAACTTCAAACAACAGATGCAGGCTGCTGCTCCATTTTAAAGATCAGAAACAGAGTTGAGAAAGTTTCCCAAGTGAATACGAGGCCTGTTACAACACCCAAAACTGGACACAAATTTATGTTTATAATCCTATGTATGGGGACATTCTCCCTAATATGGGGATGAGCATGATGTTAGCAACACCAGGGTTGTGATTTTGATCACTGTGTGATTTTGATCCCAACACTTAAAGAGTTGGACTCAATGATTCTTGTGGGTCCCTCCCAACTTGGGATGTTTTGTGAAAAGTCACAGAACTGTTGCAGTGTAAATTCTGCTGAGGTAGGAACACTTCCCCAACACATGGAAAAGAAGTAAACAAGATCATCCAAATATAGTATTTCTTACAATGTTTAATTCTGGTAACATGCAATATTTCGCATGTAAAAATTCAAAATTTTCTCATTTCATCTAGCCAATTATGGTCCTGAACTGCCATTAGTATTTATCACCAGGGGACAGCTACCAATGTCATGTAAGGTGTTTACATCTCCCTCATATTTCTAGCCACCTGACATCAAAGGCATCAACCAATATAGCAAAAATAAAATATTCATTGTGGCAACCATGGCAACACGTGCATTCTGATCAGTGCCTTTAGACGTAATGCACTAGTTGCTATAGAGAATCTATATGCTGCACAATGCCATAGCAACAAGAAATGCTCTGATTTTCCCCCCCCTCTAGAAAACCATCATAAGCTAACAAAGAAATTGTTTACCACCACTCTATTTTCCTGGTTCATATTCTCATTTCAGATTCACAGCAAAAAAGAAGCACGTGTACTGATCAATACACAATATTGTATAAAGTACTTTCATTGGTTTCTGTGCACTAATAGACTTCAAAACCAGCTTGAAATCAGAATCAAATCCAAGGAAACAATTTTTGTGTGATTTACCTGATATAGGTGTAATATAACTCCAGCTCCAATGAAGATCCACCAAGTTTACAATGATGCAAATGAGAAAATTCAGCCTCTCAAATATGAAAATGTTTTGACCTGTTGTCATGTGTTTCTGTCGCTGGCTTTTGGTAGAAGGGGGGGTCTATCAGGATGGTTTCTCTTAGAAGCTGCCAGAACCTTCTCCTGTCCTGTGGAGCCAATGACAGCCTGGTCCAGGAGGGACTTCCTGCTTGCTGGCCAAAATCGAGCCAATTAGGAATCAGTCACACCTCTGTGATAACATATTTGAGAATTTAGGAGTGTTGCGCAGTTGGAAATTCCAACCATGAGATAACAATGCAGAGACCAAGACTGGAGAAGGAGGAGGAGAAGGAGGGACCCCATGCTGGAACAGGGCGGGAAGGACTCAAAGCTATGTCCCCCTGCATCCCATAGAGAAGCATCAGGGTGCAGAGACACCCTTGCAGCCCCTGGAGGAGCAGGTGGATGCCTGAAGAAGCTGTCGCCCTGTGGGAGGCCCAGCATGGAGCGAGATCCTGCAAGAGACTTGTGGCCATTACTTGTGGAGAAGGAGACCCACTCTGGAGCAGGTTTTTCCCCCAGTAGAAGTGTTGCCTGGGGGATGGACTCCTGTCAGAGAAGTCTACTGAGGACTGTCTCCCATGAGAGTGACCCCATGGGAGCAGGGGAAGGACTCAGAGCTGTGGCCTCCCTGCAACCTGTGGTGAGGACCGTGGTGGAGCAGCTGTGCCCCTGCAGCCCATGGAGGACTGTCGGCATGCAGAGACCTGACTGGACCCCATGGCTGACCCCCAGGACAGCACATTGAGAAGAACTGCTGTCTAAGGGGTAGATTTCACATTAGCAATGGCAGAAACAACAACTGACTGCAAACCACCCATTCCCTGCTCCCTCGTACCTCTGGAAAGAGAGAGAGTACTGACTAATTTAGAAATTTAGAAATTTGTGTATTTTAGCCACTCTGAGTTAGTTTTGCCATTATTTCTCTTAGCTGTTTTTTTTTGTTTGTTTGGTTTGGTTTTTGTTTGTTTGTTTGTTTGTTTGTTTTTTTTTTTTTGTTTTGGTTTTGTTTTTGTTTTGTCTTTTTTTTTTCTTTTTTTTTTTTTTTTTTTTTTTTTTTTTTTTCTCCTTTTCCTTTCCCTTTGTGAAAGCGGAGGGCACCATGTTGGGTGGACACTGGATCAAAACTGCCACACCTGTCACTTGTTTTTATGATTGATACTAGATAATAGTTTAGGATTGGAGCAGGTCTATTTATTCTGTCAGTCTGCTCACAGAATTGGGATGATGCCACATGGATGAACTGTGCCTACAAACTTGAGGTTTCACACCAGATGCTCTCAGAACACACCCGCCTGTGCTGATGGCTGTTCCCCATGCCATATACCTCAAATAGACCAAGAGCTTCCCTTCTGCATCAATGCCCTGAACTCAGATTTATGTTCTGCTGTTGGACCCATGACACCCTCTAACTTACATACTACTGTTAAGCAACATGTTTAAGCAACTTTAATGCTATCTGTATCAAGTTGAAATTTGGAAATATGTTGGTGATCTACAGACTTCCAAATTCTGTGAACTATGGATTTCTGGCACTGCACAGTGAGAAGCAGTCTGACCACTGTGTGGCAGAAATAGTTTCAGTCTGCAGAAGAAAAAAAATTGGTATTCATATACTGTATCATTGGCACCTTATCTCTCTCTGTATTCATGTCTTTTTGTGAGAAAGAGGTGATTTCTGGTTAGGAGAACAGTGACTTGGCTCCAAAACTTCCTGTATATCACCTGCCTCTCTGACGTGCCCTTGTTTTGGCTGGGATACAGTTACTTATTTTCCTAGTAGCTGGTACAGTGCTGTGTTTTGGATTTAGGATGAAAATAATGTTCACGACACAATGATTTCAGTTGTTAATTAGTGTTTAGCTTAAGTCAAGGACTTTTTAGCTACTCCTACTACCCTATCAGTGAATAGACTGGGAAGGGGAAGCACAAGAAGCTGACAGAAAACACAGCCAAAACAGCTGACTCAAGCTGTCCAAAAGGATATTCCATAATTATGGTGCCATGCTTAGTATATACGTAGGAGGAAGGCTGACTAGGGGCTGCAACCTGGAGGCTGGGTGGGCAACAGTCAGTGGATGTTGAGCAATTGCCTTGTATATAACATCTTTTGTATATTCTATTATTATGATTATTAATAATAATGATTACCTCATTTTCTGTCCTATTAAACTGTCTACCTCAACCACTATTTCTTTTATTTTTTTTTCCTTCCAGTTCTCTTCCCCATCCCATTGGTAGTGGTGAGGAGTGAGCAAGGGACTGGGTGGTGTTTACTTGCCTGCCAGGTTAAACCACAACATATAGTCAATGACTCACACATTCATGAAATTATATAGGTTGCAAATGCTTTTGTGGTACATAGAATTGGAAAAAAAAATCTTTCAAAATGTCCTGTTTTTCTCCATCTGTCTTTCAGCCAATTAAAATAGAAATATTTCTGTTACCTACCAGATTTTTGTTCTGAGAGAGATAAAGGATACACAGTATATTTCCTGGAACTGTTGAACACAGAACTGTGTAAAAGTTTTCCTGGAATTATTGCCGTGACTTTCAGTGACTGACATCCTGTGAAAGCTCTAATACAAAGCTATTAGATACATACTGACATCCAGTGGGTGAAAAATGGAGTAATGCAACCAATGCTTCATTCACTTACCAGCTGCATTAGTCACAACATACTGTGCATTGCCATGCCAATAACCACAAAGCAGGTTAAACTCTCTACTTCTTGCAAGACCTTTGAAACAGGGATACCTTCATATATGCTTCATCTGCTTTTTAATCATTTACAAAATGTACATTTAGATCTTTGAATCTACAGGTGTATAGTGTATTGGGTTAATATAGACAGGTTTTGATAACGGGGCAAAGAGGGAGAGTACTAGCAATGGTTAGTAAACAGAGCACATGGAGTGTGTTCTGCTCGACCATGAAAGTTAATTCTTCTGATTAATTTCCCTTGAAATAATATATTTCTCCATTTCAGACTCAGAACTTCTTTAAACACTAAACTCTGATATAACCAGCATGCTGGATTAAAATTGTGGACCAAACTCATGCAGCTTCTTCAGGATGAGTTTGCCATATATATATATGTGTGTGTGTGTGTATATATATGTGTATATATGTATATATGTACGTATACACACACACACACACACACACACACAAGCATATATATCTGTCATAATTAGGATTACTGACATTGAAAACTGACTCTGACATGCAGTCTCCTAATCCTTGGTGGATGAGGTGAAAGAAAAACACCTAACAATGTGAAACCAGGGATAAAAATCACAAGCAGTAATACTACTGACATAATAGCAATACTGAGTTCCTGGTTGGGGACTGTAGGATCAATTTTCACAGTGGTTAAAAGAGAGATTTAGAAGAATCAGTACAGGAACATATACTTGGAGTTTAGATGTTTTAATTCACATAGTTTTAAACAATAACCAACCTCCTGCCTTCTCCAGTGTACAGAAGATAGGCAACTGGGGCATAGAGTGGCTGGTCCCCAATTTGGTCCCCCAATAACTTCAGCTACAGTTACCTAGGTATACATAGATAGGTATATATATGCATATAACTATATAATTCTCTCTGTAGAATGTGCAGAGATTTCTGAGATCAGAGTAATTTATCTTCATGCAGTAAACATTTCTTTGCTATCAAAAAGAGCAGAAATACTATTAGGAATGGACAGCAATTCTGAATAGTATTTCTATTTCACAGCTTTCTCTAAGTGGCGTCCAAACCTTCTGAATTTGATTTTCTTTGTGACTACAGCAGTTCAACCCAACAGATTGATCAGTTTCATGGTTGAAATTAAATAAGGAGTACTGGACTTGAAAAGTTCTTCTATTTTGATCTGTAATGGGAGAAGAGATCTGCAGCAAGAGGTGTCTTGTATTTATCCCAGTTTAATTCATGAGTAATACCAGGCAAGTCAGAGGAATTGGGCTTGTAAGACATGGAAAAAAGAGAACATGTGGGACATTCACACCCATTGTTGCAAAGGAAATTTTTTATTTCCTCTCTCCTGAGAAACACAGCTCTTTTTTAATGATCTATTCCCAACAAAAAAAATGAAAACTTAATCTAAGCACAATGTAAAGAAGGTTGACCCAGTATCTGGCAACATACTTTCCAGAAAGTCAGGCTGTAGTTTCCTGAAGGAAAGATCTTCTCCGAATGATTTGCACTGGAGACAGAGATAAAAGTAGAAATCAGATAAACTCCTTTTCACAGAATCACAGAATTCTCTCATGGGAATTTTTCTCTCTTTTTCTCTGCAGTGTAGGTATTCACACACACACATGCACATACACATGAGCACATATACTTTCTCCAAATCACTTTAAATGTGTTAAAATTTTCATGAGAAATGAACCACAGAAGACTTTCCGAGCACCAGGCAAGTGCCATGACCAGATAGTCTCCCTTTTTATGAGGATAATGCCTGGTTTTCTGTATAAACACTTAATGTCTCTGGTATATCTTCCTAGATAACTGAAATGACTGAGAGTTTAATTCTTCTATTCAATGTTTTGTCATTTTCAAAGCGTCTGCTCAACATTGATTCTGAAAATAGAGCAGGTTCTTGTCTTTGTAGCAAGTTAAAATTCGTGTGATGAGCAAAAGTTGGAATAATGAAGAAATAAAAATGATGGAATGTGCTGACAGATTATTTTCACTGTGTAATCACTTTTGACAATCGTTCAATGTTATGATAAACTCATTTGGAACATCAGCTTGCAAGAACAGAATTTCATTGCAGTGATCTTCAGGCAGAAGCTGGTGGTCTTGATACTACCACGAGTAACTTTTTTAGGTTATATTTTTGAGAATAGTAGAAATCTAAAAATGTTACCATGAAGATAAAGTGACTTTATAAATTGTCCATGCTCATAGCTATGTGTTATGTCAAGGCATGGAGGAAGAAATGCAGGTGTCAAAAGAATAATAGAGAAAAAAATCCACTTAAAAGTAGAATTGTGGTTTTAATTTCTAACATGATGATTTAAGAAGTGTAAGAAATGTCAAACTTCCATAAATCTTGGTACTAAGCAAATCAAACAAGATACCTCTTTCCACACAAACCCCTGGTTTTAGTTAAGCACACACAGATCCAGTGAAATCAAAATAATTCTGAAATTTTTCCCCATTTGAGGATTTTGTCAAGAGAATTCTTGCAGGTTAAATTACAGTGACATCACTGTTACATTCACACTGTATGTTTTTGTAGTAGACAAATGCTCAATCTTGAGTATTGCATTTGCTGAAAGAAATGTGAAAATACGGATGAAGTTCTTCTGTTTTCAATAACATAGAAAAATGATGAATTAAGAATATTTCTAAAGCAACTGATTGTGAAAATGAAAATAAAAAGTAGCAAATTAGAACAAATTTAAAAGGTTTTGTTATAACCTAAATACATAGACCTTTGGTTCTTTGTGAGATAGTGTTAAGTACATCTGAATGTATTCTTTATTTGATACCATTATTTGTTTTTTCTCTATCTTGGATGGATACAGTTTACCTCAGCAGGATTAATATTATGTTCAGTCACATTCACAGACAGCAGAAGGAAAGGCTTTTTCTTCAGCAATAGCTATACTTAAATACTACATTAACATTATACTAGTTCAATAGGCCACTGAATATTTATATGATAAACTATCTTTAGTCTTTTGGATAGCTCAGGTTTCCAACAGATATTTTGAATTGTATGTTGGTTCTCTCTGCGTGTCACGTAACAGGAAAATTGCCAAGAAAATGAAAACAATTCAGCTGCACTAAAATATTAATTTCTTTAAAAGATGCATATTCATGGAAAATAGGAGCATAAGAAAAAAAGCCAAATACAAAAAAACCTCCTAAAAACTAGGTTTTCAGAGAATATATGAGCTCCCTAAATTATGCTGACAGAGGATAAAGACTTCCTTTTTACCTGGTGAAGTGATGCTGGCAGCATTCAACTAGCTCTATGTTGTTGACAGTGAAATCTGTGAAGTTGGAAGCATTTCCTAATAAAATGTGGCAAGGAACTTCCAGACCATGGACAGTCAACATTCCTGTGAGGTAAGAAAAATTTTCTTAATGAATAATGAAGGGGAAGATAAGATTTAGATACGTGAGTCATGAGGGCATGATCAAATAAACCATTCTGCCTGACACAAAATCACCATCTGAGATTGTTCTGCAAAGGTGCAAGATTAAAATACTTAAGTTGTGGGATTTTGAAAGAATCTGAATAATTTTAAAGAACTGGGTTAGGGGGAGACCTATTTACTTTTTATATGTAGAAATAAACCAAATTAACTTGTTACATTAAGACCATTTTGGCTTTCTGCCTCTTTTAATGATGCTAAAAGTGTATGGTAATGGCTTTCTCACTATAAGGTCAGTGTTCTTTCATTAACTAAAATGGAGCTATGCTGCATTTTTAGCAGTCCAAGTAAATACAGACCCTTTTGTTTTGTTTGAAATTGAGATAGTTTGCTTTCTTAGATGTTCCTGAAAATTTCCTGCAAGTCATTTACTGCTTTAATGGAGACACAGAATATGAAAGTGACAGCTCATTCTATATGTAATGCTATGGAATTCAGACACATTTTTAATACGTTCTTATCAGAACTCGTGTAATAGAAATTGCTTGTCTCTTCTACTTTCTCATAGGCATGAAGAAAGCATTTGCCATAGAAGGAGCAGGTGGAATTCAATCTTCTTTCCAAAGCAGGTTTTATTATTTCAGAAAGGTTTTCTCAGTGGCTGCTCACAATATCATTCTTAAGTTTAGTATTGTGAAATGAAACATTTTAGTAGGGCTTCCTGATTCCTCAGTTATGCAGCGCAGTGTCATGTATTCAAATATTATGGATGGCTGTGAGACTGAAGACATTTAAAGTGTACTAGTTCTGTAACCTTCAGAAAACAGTGTGGGCTTACCCTTAAAATGTGTATGTTTCTGTTGCTACAGTGAAGGCAAAGAGATAGGGAATTTGTAGTTAAAACAGTCATGGTGTTTTCAGGTACATAAAGCACCAAGATCTTTCTTCACTGTTGAAATTTGAGTGCTTTAAACTTCATCATGCAATTTAGTATATCACATGTTCACAGATGAGAGCTGGAAAAGGCATTGTTAAATACTGGGGATAAATTTTACCTATTGAATCACATCTGGTCATTTAATTATTATTTGTAATCATTACTATTATGTTATTTTTAAAGTACTCCCTAAAAAGGCTGGTGCATTGTGACTCTTGCCTCAGGTTGAAGGTGAGACTGAAAATTAGGGATCTGCTGTTGAGTCCTGGTTTAGGACTGTTTTATTAACGTAAGTACTCTTTGAAAATAATATTCTGCTAAAATATCATTTTAATGTTAAGCAGAGTTGTTCAGCTTCCCCCTCACTCTTTCTCTTTTATGCCCTTCCTTCATTACAATTCTCTGCTTCTGTTCCAAAATTATATCTCTATTTCTGTAGCTAGTGGTGTGGAGGAGGGATTGTAACTCATCTATAACATGGTTGGTTTATGAATCATGTATTATGCATGGACTAACAGAAAAAAAAAAAAAAAGAAAAACTGCCAACAAAGAAACACCAAACCAACCCAAAACAAAAAAAAAAAAAAAAAAACCCCCAAAAAACAAACAAAAAAACACCCCCAAACAACAACAACACAAATCAAAACAAAAAGACAAAGAGACATAATGGAAGAACTAAACCCTTTTCCTACTCTAGTTTTCAGGAACCTTTTATCTCATATGGACTTTTAACCCTGTCAAGCCCCAAAATACTTGTATTAGAGTGATAGGCTGCCTAGCTGATGTAAGCTACAGATCCACTACTACATGAGGATCACTGACTGTAGGAGACGCCAAACTTATGTACTGTACCTGCAACACAGGCTGTCATGAAACAAGTGATAGTTCCTGCAATCATTGCTCTGAAAGCACCATCAGCTATTTCCTTCTTTTTTGAGGGAGCAATGCTTGCTAGGAAGAAAGACAAAGTGCATGTCAGACAGAAACGCATATAAGGAAGATGAAGCTACCAGCTTTACTCGACAGTAGGAACTTCCCACCTTGCAGTTTGAACTAGGGGAAACGGAGGAAAAATGTGAAATTTTTTAGAGGGTTATTTGAAGGCCAAGTACCAGTGTTGGCTCTTCTGTTAGTGGGTAGCTTGTCTATAAAATGATGATGTGTGTTTCCTTTGGGAGTTTGCATATCTGTGCTGATGATGGATTCCTTTAGACAGGTCTGGTCCTGTGGTTAGGTCTTCTGGATATTGTTTCCCCTTCTGAAGCTCAAGCTCGTGGTCAAAGGCTAAACAGGGAAGACTATCAGCAAGGCTTGGTTCCCTCCACTTGTCTTCAGCACTTCTCCCAGTACCTCCACACCCAAACCCATGCCTTTCTGGGGGCCCTTCCATACACAACTGGGTGATAGCAGAGCAGCTGCTCAGCTCCTAATACTGCTAAGCTTCACCCACAGCCTGTTCCTTTGGGCATTTTCTTTTGGGATTTGCTTGCCAAATAAATTGTCTGTGAGAAGGGTTCTTACTCAGGCTTCCTATTACCAGTCCCAGGGAGCTGAAGTTGGCAAACCCACAAAGAGCATAGGTGGCAATGACTTCAGAGTGAACCTGAAAAACAAACACATACGCTCTCAGTGATTTGAAACAGCTTGTGCTGATTAAAGGGTCTGAAAATATGGCATTGTGGTTATGAGGGTTACGAGTACCAAAATCTTTCAGTATCACTTGGGTGCTGCCCCGGAGTATGGCTTTCAGAAAGGTAGGCTCATTCTCTTGCTGGAAGTCACTGGCTTTTATATCCACTCCCCATGTGAGGGCTCATAAACCATGTGAGGGTTTTATTTTTCATGCGTATTGCTGTGCCTTGTTCAATTGAATACTAGCAATTAAAGACAAAAAATATTCTTATCTTACAAGTGGCAATTTAGTCGCAGTTTTCGGAAAGTATGAGTCAGAGAGTTATAATCCAGCTGCTTATTGATGGCTGGATGCCTCCATAATACTCTGTTGAAATCTCAAGTTTTGGTATGCATCCCTGACTTCTTTGTCCCTGAACAAGCAGAGGTGTCTATGTACAAAGCTGTTCTGTGCATGCTCCACCCCATCAACAGAAGGGAAATTCATCTCCTAGAAAGTGGATACTTTGATGTGTTAACAGGTAGAGAGGGACATTAACATTTTGGAATCGCCATTAGCAGCTTATTTCTTTAATGACTAATGCCACCTTTCTCCCCCTGCATAACACCAGGTCAGACTGCAACTCAAAGCAGAGACAAAGTTCGGATGGCCTTTTCTCCATGGAGAGATCCTTTATGGGACACAAATGACTTTAGGTGAAATCAGGCTACAAACCTAGCAAAACTTCAGATAAATTTAGTTCAAAAATTTGGTGAAAAGAGGCAAAATATCTTACTAAATCAATTTTTATTCCTCTGGCAGTTCTGAATTTCTATTTAGTGTGTTTAAGCTCAAGCTGAAATGCCTGAGTGAGTGTTCTAGCAGGTTTCCTGTTTATTATAAGTTTCTATGTTTTAATTCCTCTTTTAGAAACATCAATTTGTAGATACATTCAATCAATCTGCACAAATGAAGGAAAATGTTTTTCAAGTACCCACTCTACAAGCTTTTCCTAGAAAAAGCTTTGCGTACTGTGATTTCCCTACTTTCATTTGTACTTTATTAACTTCGAAAACAGGAAGCCATGTAATTACTGACTCAGGTGAGGGCACTTGTTTGCTTACTCTGAGTGATTACCTGTGTGTGGATGTATTAGAGAGCTCTGAAGCTGAAGACAAATTAAAAATGAAAGTCAAAGACATTCTCACCTGAACTTTTGTACTATAACTATAATGGCCACTGGGCAACTTTTACCAGTGTTTTGAATAAAAATTATTTATATAGATCAGAGCTTTTTACCATGAAAGCTAATACAGCTCATCATAGATATTAGAAGAGAATGTGGAAGTTCTAAATAACATCTTACTGAGGGAGGAAAAAAAAAGAAAGAAAGAAAAAAAAACAGTGAAATAGAGTTCATAGGATCTGCATTTTAAGGCTGACTTCCAGGACATAAAGAACCCGTATTCACTCATACAGGAGTTTAGAGCCATATTCCCCTAGGAGAATGAAGCACAACTTTAGCAGGGCACAACAAAGATCCTGCCAGCCTAGGATTCTATTGCCAGAAATTTAAGAAATACTGGTAATGGATGCTCAGGCAAGCGTGTGAATATTTGATCAGACCATCTGTCTTTCTACTCCCACATGTGAAATATGTTCTGATAGGCAGGAATGCAAGTGGTCAAGAACATGGTATTGTTTTTTAATATAAGAGAGGTATCCATAGTATTCCACCTCATTAAAAGAAGTTTAAAAGCTGCCTTATAATTAAGGATTCCTCTACAGTGACAGTTTGTCTTGATTTGCGGAAGAAAGGCCAATGCAGATATAAAATTGAATATCATGAGTTTTGTTGCCTGTGCTTAGGATGAGATCAGCACAGGCTGTGCATGTGGATGCCAGGTGGGGGGAGCAGTTGTGGCAGCAAAGCTCTGGTTGGCTTTGATCACTACATCACCTTTGGCCCTGTGCACACACCTAGGATGCCCTTAGCACTGCCTTCCTAAGTGCATTTTAGTAGAGGTTATGTATCTGTTTGGTGGACTGTGAATGAGAGATGGGACAAGGCTTTGGCTGGAAGTCTTCATGCAAAGTAACTTTCACTGGCAATTGAAGCAGACTGGTGGAAGTAAGTGTGGCAAGGGAGGTGTATGTCATGCAATACATGTCTTTTATTACTGCTCTCTGCACAGAGAACAATCGCCTCCAGCAAAGGTGTGCCAGTAATGCCATCTGCTAAAGCCTACTGGATGCCTCTCTCCAAGTCTAATGCTTGGACAAACCTCTGAGGTAGGAGGATCCTTCAGTTCTTCCCCAGGATTTTCTTGGGAGAGTAACTCACAGGGAAGTGCTAGCTAAGAAGCTTATCTTTAAGACAGTCTCTGTCTTAAGTGTGGTGTCCTGTGAGACATCACATGTTCTTCAAAATTATGCCTTTCTGTTTCTATTTTCCTTTGAGCTAGCTAGTGTGATGGCAGTCCTAGAAGCCTCACAGGGCAAAGTTGCACTTTCATAATTGAACTTTGTCACCTAAGGACACATTTTAGAGAAATATGCAACCATTTATGTCCTTATTAAAAAAAAAGACAAAACCAAAAACCAAAAAAGAGTATTAGATTCAACAAATCCATAGAACAGAAAATATACTTACTGTCATATACTGCTTCACACCATTAATGTACATGCTTCCACCCTTTTCTCGATTGTGAATCAATTTTGAAAGGCGCTCATAAGCCAAAAATTCATTGAAGAAAGTTTTGTAACCTAGTAGTCCACCGACAATAAAACTATCTTCCCAGTCTACTCCCATCATGAAAGAGAATGGCATGAAGACATGAGCACAAATGTTCTGCAAAATATATAAGACAAGGCAGGTCAAAAGATATGGTTGGTCAAAGAATAATGTCACGCAGTCAGTTCTC
Organism: Formicarius rufipectus; assembly: GCA_013399695.1. Classification (NCBI taxonomy): domain Eukaryota; kingdom Metazoa; phylum Chordata; class Aves; order Passeriformes; family Formicariidae; genus Formicarius; species Formicarius rufipectus. The sequence continues at coordinate 116,591 of VXAU01003441.1, read as the reverse complement.
TGAACTTTAAAACAAGGATGGTTTTATTTCAGCACAGAAAAATCAGCCTTGAATTCTTACTGGCAACACATCTGGGAGACTGAGTTTTTCACAGTAAGATATGCTTGAATAATTTTTAAAAAATTAACCCAAAAATTAGATATAACAAAATAAGTATGGTCCCTAATTTTACATCTAAAGTAAAACTAATGTTTTTATGCCCTTTTTCCCCACTAATGGCTTCAAATTAGCATGGTGTTTGAAGTAAAGAAGGATGATTGAGTTTAAAGAGATGATATGGGGAACTGAGAAGTCTAAATCTTCTGCTGATTAAATCAAAAGTGTTAATGAACATCCTTAATTACAGATTATTGGACTCCAACTGGTGTAAACAAAACAGCTGTCCCTGAAAAAGAGCTGTGCATATGACAGAATTAAAGTTGTACAATTTTTTTTCCCTGGCATTAAAAGAAATCCCATCTCACAGTATATCTTATTTTTATACTAGAACAAGTAGGTCTGGCTGTAAAAGGGCTTGGTCAGATAGTCCTTAGCAAATGTAAAAGAGATCTTTACGCAGTTCCTTTTCCTGGCTGGTTTCTCTGCCTGCAAAAGGCATCTCTAGAAAGGTAAGGATGGCTGAACGCAGCATGTCTATCCATCTGAACTCTCTGTGAACTACTTACCTGCCTAAATTTTCCACTATCCAGCAGTTATTAAGACACCAGCCTCTGCAAAAGTGTGCCTGAGGAATGTATGCTTGCACCTTTTCTTGGCTCTGGGTGTCTGTGCAGTGAGATATCTAAGAAAGCTCTGCAGAGTTTTTATTATTTATTATTAAAATTTTAATGTTGTTGAAGTCTCATTTGTTGTGAGTGCCTACTTACTTCTGCAGCACTTTTATCATAAGATGTTTATCATCCATGTTTAACACAGGGCTTTCATTAGACTCTTGCAAAACAAAAAGTCCCAAACCTTTGGAACAACATGGTTGCATTGAGTCACAAGTGGTATATTGACCTGAGTTAAAGTAGAAATCCTGTTTGAGACCTGTTTGATCAGCTGAGTGATTTGAGCACAGTTTTACTTTGTAATTTTGTTGAAAACTAAGTGGTATTGAGTAAGTGTGGGTTCAGGCAGGTCCAGCCTTGCCCCAGTGCCCCCATCTAAGTGAACCTAGTGAGCGTTAAGGGTCTAATGGGATTCTGAAATTAAAGCTACTTCAATGTTTAGCTGAAGAAGATGTTAATGGTTTATCAAGTGGGTAACTGACAGATCTGCTGCACTATCAAGTCAGAGGAGGCAAGTATTAGCATACTCTCTGTACATGTACTGTGATGGTTAGAAAGAACACCACAGAGGGAAATTATAAATGGAGTAATAGATACAGAAATACTTACATGGTAATAACTTTCCTTGGACTGTTAAGACATTTTTCAGAACATGCCAAAAAAAATACGAGTTTAGATCATATTAAAAAACAAAATAATGAAAAACAATCACAAGAAAAACACATAGGCACTTAATTTCACAGAGATAAATTATGCATATATGTGAGTTGCACAAAGAACCTGGAGACCATACCTCAAAGTTCAGCTGTGGATAGTCAAACAAGCTGCCCACCCAAGAAAGGGCTGAGTCAAGAAAAGTCAGCAGGGCAAGGAAGGAGATCAAATTCACGGCAATGTTTGCTACCAGCCTGATGGAGGTAGAGGCACCCTGAGTGGCTGCTTCCAGTAGATTCTTTGATTCACTTTATCAATGAAGAGAAAACCATAGTATGAACATTTTCAATTTCAGGAAGAAATCATAGAACTAAAAGATTAGTAGTTTAGTACAGAGGCTGTCCATTCATAGAAAAAATAATGCTGAGGAATGATGAGATGGAGTAGGCTTTTATTGTCAATCCTCATGGCAGACACCTGAAGTGTATGTTTGTGGTGCCTTGACGATGAATTCTGGTACATTAGGGCTTGGGCAAGATATGGATCAGGTCTCAATACTGTTGCTAGGATGACAGAGTGGTCACTGCTCTTCCTCGATCCAGCCCCTGCAGAGAAGCCTGGGCTATTCAGGAACAACTCTTTACAAGCTTTGCCTGTCATTTTCTAAACAGTTAAGTCTCCTTGCAGGTGGGTAACAAGTTCACTGCTGTCGTCAAAATGATTGTTCCACTTTCTTTTGCATGTTTGCATTTACAGATTCATTACAAAGGAAAGACAGCAATATTACAAATGAGAAAATCCCTTTGCAGGGTCACCTCAGGTCCTCATTGCCCTCTTTCTTTGAAGTGCTCATTGTTTGTTCCAATGGGAAGTGATACTTCCATGTGTTACATTGTAATTGAGCTCACTGCACCTGAATTCACAAATCAACCATTTGCAGTGTTTTGGTGTGTAATTAATTTATTGCTGACAGACCTACCATGTAGTCCACCTAAAGCTTAGATATAAGCAGTGATTTTTTTCAAATCTCATTTTTGCAGTAATATTAGGATTAACTAGAGCCTAGATCAGCTTACCCTTTTGCCATTTGTAGGCCACTTCTCAGAGTTACCAGAGATTTTTCAGTTTCAGGCCAGAATAGTTTGGAGGTGGCTAATGATGCTGGTGCTGACATGACAGAAGCAGTCAGTAGGTGGGAGGAGGAAACCTAGAATTCCAGGTGAAAAAAGTACTCTGTGATTATTACCAAGCAGTTATCCACATAATGCACAAACATGGGGGAAAGCACTTAAAATTGCTAGACATTTGGATTATTTTTCTACAGGAATTCATTAAAAAGTTCACATTGTTCATAAGGAAAAGAAAACAGGGGATTGTTGAGGTTAATTCCTTCAGAGAGGGTAAAAAAAAATGGTGGGAATTAGTTAATGATACTTTCAAAGCATTTTACCCAGGCTTCTATACTTAGAAGATTTCAGATAAACCATTTGTTTTCCAGTTCTTTTCCTCCACCTTACCCCAAAAGAAATATATGCTCCTAAGACACTTCCAGCAATAGTTGAGAATCCTGCTGTCATGACTGCATGGAGCTCAGATTTGGTAATGTATGGTAAGTAGGGCCTTACCAGGAGTGGAGACTCTGTCTGGAAGTGAAAAACAAGCATCAAATAAAAAAATTCCCAATAAAAGCTCATAGATTTATTTTATTCTCAGGGCAGAAAAATGAGCAATGTAATGCAGTGATGAACCACTCCTAAATATCATGCTCATATGGTTTTTGGGTTTGGATGCTACGTGGTGATCTTTCTACATTGCTTTGAAGCCTGGGACTTCAAGAGAGTTTTGTAAATGAGGGTTTAATGGATTTCCCATTTAAGTGGTCTGTTAGATGCTGCCTCCTGCTTTTGTGGCTAAGGCCAAGGCCTTGTATTGCTACTCCTGCATTGTATATCTCTCCTGTCCTTGCCTGCCTTGCATGCCCTCTTTTCTTCTCACTTGCCTTCTCAATTGAAAAAAAAACCCAACCCTGACATTGTTATTTCTTCATAGCCTTGGAGTAGTCTGGTAATCATTTTAATGGACATCTGTCATCTACATTTATATTAGAGTTATGGTTTTGAAAATCCACCCCATTGTGCATCACTCCCAACACATGAACATAACGAAATTTTGTAAATCAACCACCGGTCCTGCTGTAATAGAGTCATAGCTTTATAAGGAATGAGTTTTTAATACACAGGTGCTCAATGAGCAGCGTTATTTCACTATATTCAGTAATATTTTATTACTATGTTGTTTTATGTTCCAACTCACCTGTCCCACAAATATATTACCCGCAGCTACCAGAGACTCAACAGGAGTTGTCCCCATGAAAATGTGCATTATCCAACCAACCTAAAATGATTTTAAAAAGTAAACAAAAATTTGGTCAGTTTATTGCATGCACTTCTTGAGTTAATCATATAAATCTAAGAGTTCGGAGACATGTTACAGTATTTCCTGAGTTAATGATTTCAGCTTCAAGATGCAGCACATTCCTGTAATTGTAATTACAGTAAGAATGATGACACAGAATTGAGAATGCCCCAGGCCTATCCTTGGCACAAAATTGTTAAAATAAATTAAACAAAACAGACATTTTGATGCGTCCTTATTACTTACATTCTTGTCCAAAGAAATGTGGATCATATGAAGGAAAAAAAGTACGAAATTTAGATTAAGGCTAAAGATGCCTCATAGAAATTTTACCATACTAATATCAGCTAGATCAGGTTTGTCAAGCTTAGATAACAATCTTGTGAGTGAGGAGGACAAAGTGTTCTTCAAATAAGATTTAACCACTACCGTACAGGAGTAGATCTTATCCCTCATACAACAAGTTCATTGTGCAGTGAGGACAGGAAGTGGGCTTGCTCCTACCTTAGTGGACAGTGGCACAGGACATAGGATGTGACAGAAATGAACACTGAGAGCATGAAATGAGGAACCAGATTGGGTATCTGTGATGGGAAGGTATACTGAATTGCTACTACAATGCTTAGCAGGAAAGCAGAAATCCACTGTCTGTGATTTAAACTCCATCTTGCATTCTGAGGTCTGGGAGAAGGGCCGGCAGAAAGGAAGACTTAAGCAAGTATGGCACCAAGGAATGTTAAAGTTAGCCAGGCAAATCTAAAAGTTACTATGACATTAGCAATAAAACAAGTCTGAAAGAGGGAATATTATATCAGTTAGGCTTTTTCCATGGTAACATTTCGAACTATTTCGAGGTTAAAAATAACAATTCTTTTTCATATGTCTACCCCTGAGCAGCTGGGCCAGGGCCAAAGCTGCAGTTCCTCTGCATGTTTTCAAAAATTGTCCCACACTAGACTGGCAAAAATTCATACCTTTCTAACGAGCCACTGCATGAATCCAACATGGTAAAGGATAGACATTACTGTGCTGAAGAAAACCACAATTGGCAGTACCTGATTTGGAGACACAAAATCATTTAACACTTTTAGAGTAGTTTCCTTTCCTTGATTCTGCTGGCTATTTAAGTTTTGAAAAAGAGGTCATGTTTTCAGAGGTGTACTTACAAGTATTGAAACTCATCATTAAGTTTACACTTAAGCTGTAAAATTGTTAACCTTCTATACTTGTTGTTTGTGTTGGAATTAACTAGTTTCCATTGATCTACATAGTTTTCTAATAGTCCCACAATAGTTTTGGAACTGTTTCGTTTAACACGATGTATTTTAGTTTAAAGCCATGTTTAATTTAGTTCAAATATTTACTGGGTAATTTTATATATGAAGACTTGGATATGCACATATGTAGATTTTGAAGACCATGAGCAGAAATATATACATTGGGACTGTGGTATAGAATTCAGAGCTCAACTTCTCATGGAATCATAGAATGCTAAAGGTTGGAAGGTAATTCAAAGATCATCTAATCCCAGTAGATGATTAGATTATTAGATGCCCCTATGGCAGGGGCACTTCCCACTAGACCAGGTTGCTCAAGGCCTTATCCAACATGGCCTTGAACACTGTCAGGGTTGGGCATTCCCAGTCTCCCTGGGAAACCTGTTCCAATATGTAACCACCCTCACAGTAAAGAATGTCTTCCTAATATCTAACAAAAATTTCCCCTTTTTCAAATTGTACCCGTTACTTCTTGTCCTATCACTCCAGTTCCTGATGAAGAGTCCCTCTTCAACTTCCTTGCAAACCTCCTTTAGATACTGGAAGGTTTCTGTGAAGTCTCCACACAACCTTCTCTTCTCCAGGCTGAACAAGCCCAACTTCCTCAGCCTGTCTTTGCAGGCGAGGGGCTTTAGAACTTTTATTAGTTTCATGGCTCTCCCATGGACTTGCTCAGACTNAAGAATGTCTTCCTAATATCTAACAAAAATTTCCCCTTTTTCAAATTGTACCCGTTACTTCTTGTCCTATCACTCCAGTTCCTGATGAAGAGTCCCTCTTCAACTTCCTTGCAAACCTCCTTTAGATACTGGAAGGTTTCTGTGAAGTCTCCACACAACCTTCTCTTCTCCAGGCTGAACAAGCCCAACTTCCTCAGCCTGTCTTTGCAGGCGAGGGGCTTTAGAACTTTTATTAGTTTCATGGCTCTCCCATGGACTTGCTCAGACTGTTCCATGTCCTTCTTATGTTGGGGAAACCAGAACTGGATGCAGCACTCCAGCTGGGGTCTCACAAGAGCAGAGTAGAGGGGAAAAAATCACATCCCTAAATGTGAACCATCACCTCACCTCATCCATCATTTCTGTGTCTGTGTTTTAAAAAAAGGACAGTTTAGATTGCGATATAAGCAAAAGTTGAAAAGGTTTCAATTTAGATTGTATCTGACTCGATTTCATAGAATCAGAGTCAGCCTCCTTAGAAAGTCCATACTGTGTAGATGCCTTTTAATAACACTATGGAAAAATCCTCTTTTATTCTGCTCTATTTAAAATATTGGTTATAATGACAATGTAGAATATTCAAGAGCTCTGGAACTGTACACAGAGGTGGAATCTGCTTAAAGGTGTGTACTTACTAAACATAAAAAGTGAATACAAGTCTCTTTCAGTGAAGACTGAAGGAAAAATATTTTCCTTCCACATATAATTTAAAAGAATTGTATTAATACCTAACCCACTGCTTGATGGGTTATTAAATATGCTGAATTTTCATCCTGAATAAAATTAATGTCACTTGATTCTAAAGTTTTTTAAATACACAGGATCTCACCACTTCTGTGCTAGCATACAACAGGAAGAAACAGCCCACAAAAAGGTCCAAAATTAGTCAGACAGATTAGGTACAGCTAAAACCATATTTTTAAGACTATGAGGCTTTTATATATGTTCTCTAATGACATAATGCATTAAAAGTAAAATAAATAACAGGATGAAAAAGAACAAGCCACTTTGTTAGTTCAGATCTTTGCAGTGAATAGAAACTGTGCTGTTCTAGAGGAGAGCTTGTACTACCAAAAACCTTGATAAATGTTTGAAAACTCAATTTACGTGATCAGAACCTTTCACAGACTGCAATTAACCAACACTACTGTCCTGCTCTACAAGTTAATATTAGGCTGCTTTCTCCAGTTTGATTTTCTGAATCTTTTCGCAATCCTTTAGGGATAGTTTGTCATGCACTAACAGTGAAAGTTTGGCTCAGTAAAAATAACATCATTCTCCCTTGCCTTTTCTCTCCTGCATTTCCCCTCCCTGTTCCTAGGTGTATGCTAGCCAAAGAGGCATCTGGCTCCCAGCCAGCTCCATATCCTGGCACAAGTAGGGACTAATGCAATGCCTGTAAAGAAATGGGTTTGGAGAAGCAGTAGGTAGACAGACAATGGTCAACGGTCTGTAGTTGATGGCAAAAACTGTGAGTGATCTCCCATGTTTCACTCTAAATTGACAGAAAAGGCTCTCAAGTTTGAGAGCTGTGGTTTGGTTTTAGCAGGAGAGTGAACATAATGTTCTACCAACACTGGGTGACAGCTGGTACCCTTTGGCCTTCTCCACATTCCTCTGAAAAGATTTTAGATAACTTTAGAACACACTTTTCCAGTTTTGCAGTTGCAGTCATTCCTGGATGAACCATTTGTCTATAAAGCATAGAGTCCACCTCAAGTTATGGGTACTCTCAACAGGGGCTCACAATGGAGTTTTCTCTAACTTGCTTCTGCCATTAAAAAAATGCTTATTTCAATTGGAACACCATTACAACCTGTAGGTGGAGACAGCTGTCAGCTGTGAGAAGTGGGGAGAGAACTACAAAACAGAAATATGACCAGAAATTCAGATGGACCGTACCTAGTGCAGAAGCCTATTCCTCAAAAAAGTCTAGCATGTTTCTGTATGGGAAGAGGGGATGTGTCCAGCAGTTTAGTGATAACTTCATGATTAAAATGTCAGAATTACATATTTCTCTGTGGACAAATAAGTGGAATTTTAGTCTTCAATATGTATAGCTCCTGAGACCTTCTACACAACTTTAAATAGTAAGGTTTTAACTGATTAATACATTTAATGAGCATTCTGAAAAACTACACACCCTTTCAAATGGATAACTGTAATCAAAGAGGTCTTTAGAATTTAGAATTACATTTATATGACCTACAAATGCTGCAGTTAATGCTTCCCATAATACAACCTCTAAGAAAAGAAATTATTTAATTGGACGTTTTCTTTCCTATTTATTAGCAATTCTGAAATGGTTTGACCTTACTAGAGAGATACTTTCCACATCATGATTATTATGAATGCTACATGCAGAGCAGAGTGTCAAAACTGTTGGCTTTTCTTGATTCCCCATTTCACTTGTGGTTTGATGTTTATGTTTTTTCTTCTTTTCCTTTAAAGGAGAAGTTGCTATTGATGTTTAAGGAACATCCTACTTTCACACACTCCTAAAGCCTGACCTTTAAAGCAAAGCCTTTCTCAGGAAGCCATAATCCTGCTGGTGTGGAAAGGAAGACACTTGTGGGAATGGATTAAGAATATAACTGATAATACCTTGAAATGATGCAGAATGTAACTGATAATGCCTTGAACTGATGCTTTAAAATGTATGTTTACTCCTCCCCATGCTTCCCCTTCCCAGAATCCATTTGTACCACTTCCCTGAATCCATGTGCTTTCTCCCAGAGAGTCTCTGTGGCTCTACAAGACCACCCCTCAGGGAACCGAAGGGCATGACCCACCTTGCTACCAGAAACCTTTCCCCGCCTCTATGTTAATCCCCTTATCCCTGTTGGCTCAAAGCCACCAAAATACCTTTCCCCCATTGGAGAATCTGGACCCCCTCCAAGGGACTATAAAAAGTCCCTGCTTCCCGAATAAACTCTCTCTCTCTGCTCGGGCCCTCTCCAAGCTGTGTGGTCTCTTTGTCCTTTGCCCAGGGCTCAGGCACCACGCGGCCGGGCGGGGAACCAGGGGAGAGCACCCACTCCTCTCCTAGATACATGGACTGGAAAGTCTAACCTAGGAGACTAATATCATACCACTGCGACCATCACACCACCAAACACTCCAATGAGGCTCTACACATATATCCACCCAGATAGACACTGATATAAAATAAGTTTAATTTCCTGCTTGCTTGAAGCAAACTTTGCCTTTCATAGTCAACAGGACAGATGACTTAATACTAAGAGGTTTTTTTGCCAACAGTTTAAGTACTTGAATGTGCTTGTTTTTGTGAGCGAGTGGGGTTTTTTAGAACTCTGAAACTCTGCAACTGCATACACAAACACACATTAAAAATAACCCACTTTAGGCATGCAAATGCATGCATTTATGACTAATTAGTGCTTCCAGAATCATGTGCTCAAAGGTTGTAGTTGGACTGGTTACAACACCCATATGGGCATGTTCTGGGAATGGTGTACACCTAAGTTATCAGAAAACTGATGTGCTGCTGCATACTGCTAAGGATGCAGTATGGATACAACTGGACTTGGACAGTTTTCTATGAAGACTTATTCTATCCCTTGTCTACTCTCTCAAGAACTAACTCAATATTGAGACATTTCTCTTTCAAAGGATGCTTTGAAATATCTTGTGGCAAGACTTGGAAGAGCTCAGAGAAACATGACAACATCATAAAATACTTGAAAGACACAAAAAAAGCACTTTGGACAACCTTAATGTCTAAATAAATTACAAGTGTTTCAAGAGAGAATAGGCTGGCTGCCACTGTCATTCAAAGAGAGAATTCCCTTTCTACAGAAGGAGTGGATGGAACAAGTTTTGGTATTGCTGTGCACTTACCTGCCACTCTGTTTACCATATAGACATATGCAGCTCTGAGAATCAACTCATGAGTTTTGTCTTCATGTTTTTCAGTGCGAGAATAACCTACTTGTTCCTGTTACCTTCCTTGAAAAATTCCACGTCTTTTGCTGATTTGAACTATAGAATAAGACTAATGGATGTTTGCATACACAGAAGCAGACTTTTGGCTTTCTGGTCCCTAGTTATGCTTTAGTCAGCAAAGTATTTCACATTACCACTGAGGCCCTAGAATCTCCTTAAAAGAATCATATTTGTAAGGCATTGCTGAAAACCACAGGAAAAACAACAAAAGGGATGGGAATTAAATAATTTCTCCCCTAAGATATGTAATTGGGAATACAATTGTTATTTGTGTGGTCAATAGAGCAAAGGTGAGAAGAGCCTAGAAAGTGAAACAAGAGGTTTCACTTTAGTATTTCAAAAAGGTTTCACTTTAGCATTATAAAGCTACTGAACTTTAAATGTTATTTGTATTTATTGATGAAATTCTTCGTTTTTTTCTCCACTAAGAATTGATAACTATTCCTAGTAGAGCATGTTTTACAGATAGCACCTACTTTAGTGCTTCTGCAGATAGCAGCTACAGACAGCAACTTCTTTCTCAAGTACTGAAAGAGCTAAATTTGAAGATTATCTGGTTTGAAATACCACCTCAATACAAAGAGAGGATAAAAGGCATTTAAGTCCATGGTCATATGTCTGAAAAAACAAAAGAATGGTCTCTGAGTAAGTCCTGATGTATTTCTCATGTTTGTTTGTGGTTTTGTTTGTTTATTTGTTATCTGTTTGCTTGTTGTTATTTGGGTTAGGTTTCGGTTTTTTTGTTCTTAAACTAGCATAAGCAGGTATAATGGAATGGGATACTTCTTGGAGCAAAACCAGGAAGGATACTGGTGCAGATTAGAGAGCACAGAGCACATAAACTGTATTCCAGCAGTTTCCCAACAAGGTCTCCTAAGGGAGATCTGGGAAATATCTATGGGATCTTACTAACCTTAATAATGCAATGTATTGTAATTCTTCCCATTGATACACAGGCGGCTCCTACCTCTTTTACCAGGTATATATATATATACATCAAGGTTTTCTGCTTCTGTGGGGGAGATGTCTGTGAGGCAGTGGTCTACGGAACACTTAAGGATACAGCAGCATAGCATGGTACAGCACTTTTACTCATGACGAGGTGGGTAAGATAGGCTGGAGGCAATATTTCTGTCCATGGTCAGGTGAAAGTCTTTTAACCTATTTCTTGCATGAAGATACCCCGAAGTTCTTTCTATATGCAATATAGGTTGTTGTAATTAAATTAAATATGTGCTATCTAACTCAGTAAATAGCAGTGAATGAAAGGCTTCCTGTGGGGTTCCCAAACTTTCTATTCAGAGTGTCACATAGTAAGGAATAGTCAACCTCTTAACTGATTTCTCTGGTGACTACATAGGTATCATAAGATATACAATAAATTTATTTTCCAGCCATACTGTTCCTTTTCCTGCTGTCTATCTGCCACGTACAGTGTATATAAAAACAGTCTTACCTTAAAAGCAAAGAAATGGTCCTTATATTTGTCACCAAACACAAACTTGGCACCCACGTCAGAATACTCCAGAAAAGCCTAGGGAAAGAAAGCAAACTAAATTAGCCATAAGCTCTTGGTACCTGCCAAAAACTAAGCAGATATTGCAGGTTGTCTTGCAGAGATCTGTGAGGTTCAAGAAATTTGTGCTCTGTATGGGTCCAGGCCTCACTGACTGTGTCTGGCTGAATTGAGAGTCTCTGCCCTGCTGTACAAAGACTGCAGGTTCCTGCAGGGTATGTAGACAAATGGCAAGGGTATAGGGCACAAGTTCTTTGAGTATCCAATGCAGTAAAGGCCTTAAACTAAACTGAAAGAAATATTTATTTTTTTAATCCCAGTACTATGGTGCATTCCTCTGCTCCATCTCATGCAAATCAGTACAATAAATGATACAGTTTAAAACAGAGATTTAATGGCTGAAGTACTGAGTTTAAGAAGTAATGAATTCTAGAAGGAGTAGCTAAAAGCTAACAGAAGAAAACAACTTTTTAATTTAGATCTCGTGGTGCATTACTATACTCCTGATGCCAACATATGCATTAATGATACAGTTTAAAATAGAGTTAAAATACAGTTTATAACAGCTGTAGTAATGAGTTCTGACAGGAGCAACTGTAAGCCATACAAAGTTAATGAAAGGAGGCACCAGACCTGCTTCAGTCAGAGACTAAGAACCTGATGACAAAACCCACATGACTCCCACTGCTTGCAGATTAGACAGATGTCAGACCCGTGCCTTTGCTTCCACACAGGGACAGTACATTCTGCCTTGTCTTGTTTTACATGTGCTTAATTATCTGTGAAGAGCATCTGTGAGAATAGTATCCCTAGGGTGAAAAGTCTGAATGTCCTTCAGTGGGTACTCTCTAATCTACATTTTGGATATTGCCTATCCATTGCTTTACAGTAATGGACTTTTAAAAAATGCTTCATATCTGCAGGGACATGTACAGACAAATCCTGTACACTCTCTGGTTTTCCTGCTTGCAGATGTGGATTTTACCACTTGTATGTAGTTGAACTGATTTTCTTAATAGTTGTGAGGACCATGAAATGTTCCTCATGCCAGGCCTGCTGCTACTCTGAAGACAACAGTGATGCTGCCCAAACCCCATGGATTTTCATCATATATTTATTGCAATGATGCTTTGGAGTTAAACCACAACTAGCAGTTTCTGTGAGTGCCCTGACACAACAGTAGTTTTATGTTTCAAGGATGCAAGTTATAACTTCAGCCCAAGAATAGCAAATCCATTAAGAAATGGGGTCATTCTGGCCATTACTCATCAGCCTGTTCCCCACGGTCTTGAATTAACTGGATGAAAAAGAAATGAGAAGATTGAATTCAGGTAGTCAATTATCTTTCTGAAAACCCAGTTTTCCTTGAGAAGAGAAGACATACTGGGGCAAATAGATCCTTGAATAGCCTGACTGTTATGCAGGAATCTCAAGACAGAAAACTGTATTAAAAAAGTAAGAATTTTGCTCAGTAGCTTACCTGGATCTGAATCCCTAGCCAGTTAAATACATCAAACCCCACTTCTGTCCTCAGAATAAGAAGCCCAAGAATAAACTGCAATCCTATTCCTGAAAGTACTGGTCTCCAAGCAACCTAAATAGATAGAAAAAATAAATAACCTGTTATTTAAATAAATAATAATTTACTTTAGGCATTTATTAAAATAAAACAGGACGATTGTCTGACTGTACTGCAGGATAGGAGCAGCTGTTGAAACAGGTTGCAAGGGACTTGGATCCTCACATATCTAGACAGAAAAGAAGGTGAGTTTGTTACAGGGTTTCCCCTTGGGGAATTTCAAACTGTGTTTCTTTTCCCATGTTTTAAAGGCTTTTGATACTTGAGAAATAGTTACATAATGTGATTCATAATATAAAGGCAGTTGCACAAAAAGCTGTGGCTGTCTGTGAGGAGCTTCTCTTCAGTACACTGAAGATTTCTTCTCTGTTGTCTCCGAAAATATCTTTGGTTTTTGAAAAGTGAATAAAATTATTTACAAGATGCAAAGGATAGGGAAGGTTCATTAGTCCTTGCTGAGAGGACTTCACCTGTTAAGAAAGTCTCAGCACTGACGTAAGAAGTGTTGAAAGGTGTTGGTGAAAGTTGGTGGTGGACAGTGGATACAGACTAAAGAGAGCATGCACTGGTACCTTAAGCATGCATACAGGAGTAAAAGCTGAAGTGGGAGTTGTGATGGCTGAAGTCCTTTGCAATACCACAGCAGAATAGAGCGGACATGTCTGCTAGAAAATTAAAATAAATGGCACTGACCAGCTTATGGGAATGGGTGAGTGAAACGTGAGGACCTGATCTTGGCCTTGGTTTTTGAATTTGTAGTGGGAAGCAAACTTGTGAGGGATTAAGAGGTCTACAAGGCAATCATGCCTCTGGTTCAATGTAATTTTTGTTAATGTGATGACAATGTCCTTAAATAAATGTCTGTAATGTCCTGAGGACTGTGGTGAGGATCCTGTGGGTGAAAACATGGAGAAGAGCTATCTCAGCTTGCACTGATGCTCCAGGAACAAATGTGTTTCAACCTGCATCACAACTGGAACAAAAGTTGGGCAGCGGCTTTCCAAAATTTTGAGAAGCAGGTGCTGGTACTTTCCTCAGAAATTAAATGCATCACTTGGTATTGGGCAACGCTAATTTTTACTTTCATGGGTTTTCTGTTACTCTTATAAACTTAGTGCTAGAGTAGGGCAATAACTTTTGAGACATTGAATAAAAAATTCTTAGAAGGTCCAACATGGAATAAATACTCACTCTGGTTGGATATTTGGAAAAGATAAACATCAGGAGAACATACATGACAAGCCCACCAAAGGAGATTAGCTGGCGAGATCCTTTTTTTGTTGTGTCAAATATGAGCCAGCAGATGATAGAGATAATGAGAACTGCACACAAGAGCCTGGGGAAAAAAAGCATCATGACATCCTGAAAAAGACCAGATAGTCTTTACCCTTCCCCTACCCACATCATTTACATTTCTGTTTGTGAATGAACTCCCTGTGCGATGGTCTAGGCTGAAACAAGTAGTTTAACCAAGTGGGAACATGCCTTGCTGATACACCTCTGACAAAAACATCCTATGGTGACATCCCAAAGAAGCATCCTCCAGCAACATCTCCCAATCCAGATTATGAAGAAAACTCAATTAAGCATCAGTGACTCTTCTCTGGGTGTTATTTCTATTAAACAAAATGTGATATCTTCCTTTCTCACTCCATCCTCCTCTTCCTTTCCTTCCTTCCTATTCTTTGTTGAATCTTTTCTTAGCTGTGGGCAAGCCATGCTCCAATTTTTACAAATTGCCCTATGCCAATTAAGTGGTCAACCTGTGAAGAACATTCTGTTGAGGAGCAGGTTATAAATGGTTTATTTCCTTGTGAACAGATATAGTCTGTTTAGTTCTATCAGAAACAATTACAAGAGCCATGTGTACATCTGTGTTTTAGTGTTTCTATGGTCCCCACTATCACAGAACCACGTTCAGCTTATTTATTGAAGGTAATTACCACAACGACAGCATGAAAGGCAGCAAAATACGTCATCCCATATACAAAGGGGAAATAAACACAGTCCCAAGTCTTCAATGCTACTTCTGTCTAACAGTTAACTTCCTCTGATTTCAGCAGCACCTAAACACCCAGATTTTAGACCTGGATTAAAAGCATTACAGGTCAACTCTACAAAATTGCTTGACCATTGCATTGCTGAAGAACACTTTCTATACCTGAGAGATTTTCTGTATCTTGGGGGAATACAGTTAAGCACTTAATCTGTGGTATGTACAATTTAGGGATTGCAGAAGAGGTAATGCAGCACTTACTGCCTCTTGTTTGTTCCATCTGCTACTCAGAACTCTCCTGTTCTATTTGCTCCTTCCCCCAAGGAAGCTGCCAGATCATCTAATGGTAATACCTCTTTGTGACTGCTCTCTAATGTGGCTCCTGACGACAATCTTTATAGCATCTTTCTTAGCAAAACCATTTTTAAGTCTTAAGCGTAAGCTGGGACATTTTTCTGAACTGAGAATGACTGCTCCTTAGAACTCTTTCACCTCTCAGCTAGTAGGTGACCTAGCTGAAATAGAAGGCAGCTGGCTAATTTGCTTTTCCTTTTTAATGATATTTCATTTGGTCTTTTTTTCAGTCTACAAGGTTAATTTGGCTCCTCATTTTCTTCAATATTCCTGATATGTGCTCAGGAATATTTGAAATAAGTATCTGACAGATCTAATTATCTACCATTTTTCTACTAGATGAGTTTCTACCATCTCAAATTAAGGTTATATCACCTTATTATTATGACACTAACTGTGGCTGGCATGTTTTGGTTCCTGAAGGTGAAGTAAAAATTTCTATGGATATATGTGGAAAATTAGTGTCTAGGTAATACACGTCAGTCTTTAGCAGTTTACATATGTTTGAGCTAAGGTTTTTATGAGACTAACAGCTCCCTGAGCAAGTGACATTGAGGCACCTTCTGGCCTGCAGTATGAATGCAACATACCTGAACTTCTGTGAACATATTTTCTTCCAACCACAAATTTGTCCTGTCTCAATTTTTGGTATTTTTTTACACTTTGTGCCAATATTTTTGATACCTAGCTACTGCATTTCGAGCTTAGGGGTGTGTCTAATACCTATAAACTGGAAAATACTGATTTTTTTCAATGATCTTATTGAAATTTGTATGATTGACCCATCTTCCTGTGCTTATGGGATTGTAAGTTGAAATAAAACTATAGGAGTAACTTGACTAATGCTTGGTTCTTCTATATAACTAAAAAGTAATTAATATTTACCATTTCAGCCAAAACCACTGTTTTTTCATGTATTTTTCTCCAGGGGAAAAGAATGCAGCAATTCTGTCTTCATACTTAGATATCAAAAAATCCCAGCAGATGAAGAAGACGGCTATGACAGTGACGATAAAGAGTGGCAAGGCTCTCTGAAAATTCAAGCTGCAGGCTGCAATAACTACTGTCAAGTATACTGTCCCAGAAACAAGAACATACATATCTGTTAGGTTGGTCTTTCTAACAACAAATCAGAAGGAACAAATCTTAGATTTATATCATGTGATTAAAATATTAGGCCTGTGTTTTCCTTGTCAGTGCTTTCCTGACTCTTGGCCGAAACACTAAAAAAATTTTCCTTTTGTAGATAGTGATACGATATAATCATAATATGAAGGGTGGCTTCCGTTCCGTCTGAGCAGATTAAATGTTTAGGCCAAATCAAGATCATTGAAACATGTTGATGTCAAATATGTTCGTATCAAACATGTTCATCACTTGTGAAAATTAAATACATCTAAAGAACTGCTTTTTCTTGTGTAAAAACTGTAAATGAAGAGGATGAATCTTGTTTCTTCATTCATAAAAGAATGAGTCTATCCAATAAAACTAGAAAAAAACACTTACAAATATGTCAATTGACTGATGTGATGGCCCTCTGAAGTAATTATGAAGCTTAAAAGTAGTTTATTTCATAAAGTAATTGTGAAATTATTTGTCATTTGGCAGTAACATTGCTGATACATGCTGGTGAAAGAAATATTCAGTTCTTGTAAATAATAATTTGTCTATGGCAAATAAGGAAGAAGGACTACTGATTTTTGAAAGGCAAGGGGTATTTTTTGTATTAATGTATGAAACCCTGACATATTCTTAGCACTTACTCGCTCTCTTGAGGCAGAACATGGTTGTACTATGACAAAGCAAGCCAAGCTGATGTTATGAGGGCTGGATATTCAGCATGCAAACAGCATTTCTATAACCACCTTCTGGTATGCTGATGCCTGTCTCACATATGTATCTCAGGTCTGTGTGCTCTCAGTGGTAGTTGTAAGATTGCAAAAGCAAATTTGGTGGGTGGAAACAAACCAACAAACCAACTAACCTACTAGCTTACTAGGAAAGGGAGAAAGAAGAATAGCTGGATGACTTTGCAGTGCATACTGTCATATACACAATTTCCTCTGTTAAACATTTTTTGTGGAATTTTAGTGACATGAGTCAGAAAGAAAACTTTTATTTCTATCTTGCTGACTTAAATTCAATCCTATTTGGTGCCTTACTCTTTTTAATGTGATTTCATAATTTTGGGCAAGTTCCTGAAACTGTAATTTTGGAGGCAGCTGGTAATGGAGTAGAGACACAAAGAATGAACTATCCTGCTATCACAAATGTAATTGTTAGTCAGAGTTGAAACATGTTGGAGGAGCGGGTTAGCAAGATTTGTGCTTTTGTTATGTTTGTAAATGAGTGGAGGTTTTGTAATCTAGAGTTTTCTCTGGGATTAAATCCACTTTTAATTCATTTGAAATGCATTTTTAAAGACAGTCAAGATTTTTTGTGTCAGATAAAAGACAAAGCACGGCCTATAATCTCATACAGGTATCTAAGTAAAACTTCCACAACCCTAAGTGTAATATATACTGTACCTGTCATTAAAATTCCATGGATCACATAGTGAATTCTGGTTTTATGTTTCTCATAAAATTCACAGATTTTATCATACTTCTTTTCAAAATGCCTAGAAAAATTGGAAAAAATAAAGAACAGAAATGTAAGCTTTTGCAGAAGAAAATAGGGGTTAAGTTGGTCAAAATTTCTCCACTGGAATTGGAACTTGGTAAGGGCTAAATTTAGATCCCCATGTGCCACATAAAGTTGTGCCTTTTGAGGAGGACTTTTTGGGTTGATGTTGGACAAGCAAAAAAGAAAATATCAGATATCTACTGGGATGATCTGCCAACTACCTAATGGGTTGAAGTTAGCAGGCCAGTTCTGCTAGCCTCTGATGTGCAACTCTTCTCTGAAGGGGTCTGTTAACAGGGTTACTGCAAACTGTGTAGGTAATGAAGATTCAGTGCCCATTACTAGACCCACAAAGTCTGTTAATACAACTGGCCCAGCACTACTATGAGGAGCAGTAGTGTTGCTATAACTGTGGACACTTCAGGCTACCTTTGTGTATCTAAAATAAGCAATATCCACCTGGAACCTTAATACAGTGGGCACTGGTGTTTCTGGATTTTGAAAGTTTGGTTGTTACATACGTTAACTTTTCATCTGATCAGCTCATGGAAGTTAAAATTATGTGCTATATTTGAACGTCCTATTGTAGTATCAGTTCTCCCAATAGTTGTGTATTTCACTTTCACTGTTTCATCACCTCACTAAAGGTAACACAGAGTGGTTTCATAAGGGGGGTTGAAATTTAGGGAAATAGCAGTTAACAAAGTTAATCCAACATAGATTTCCAGTGTTAAGCATGCTGGTGATGTGGACATATTTCAGTTACAAAAGCTGTAGCTAAATAAACACCCTCATATTGTGCAAGCTGAAAAAGACATCACAGCTATAGCTCTGTCATCTCAGAGGCACTGTTTTAGAGAGTCACATCTCTAAAGCAGTGCCTCACACTCTTGTTCTATAAAGGCAAGTTATATTTAGAGATGCTAATTATCCAGACTCTACTTGTTTGGAAACTACATGCAGCTGGAGTTACAGCTACACTGAAATTCAGCATGAATACCCTTCTTTTCTGTATTTATACCCTTCTTTTTTTTTTTTTTTTAAAAAAAAAGCAGCTTAAATTTAAATGCAATTTGAGTGAAATAAGCAATATTAATTTAATTCATATCAGCACTCAGAAGAACAGAGCAGGAACACACACTTTCACTAGTACAAAGTATAATAGGGTCTCCAAGAAATCGTGATTGCTTTTGATATTTCAGTTTTAGTCTGAATTCATATTGTTTCACAATTCACAGCACTTTTTGTTTTATATAACTTATAAGAACATTAGATTATCTACCCAGTCTCAGCAGAGAGGTTACTATCTACTATCTGTATGGCTACTTATGAGCCTTTGGGATTTAAAATTTTGACTTTCAGATTACAATTTCTTGCAATCTCTTATTTCCTCTAACATATCTACTTTTTATTTTATTAATTTAGGCTATTATCACTTTGGTACCAAAATCTCTTAAATATCCAGATACATATGTCATAAATATACAGCTGCATTCTGAAAGATGGCAGAAAAAATGACATTCTTGTGAAATCTGGTTAATTTATGAAGGAAAGGTTCTTTTCTAAAAGCTGATCCTATAGACTTGAAATGTAGCACATTGTTATGGTTTTTACTTAACCAATCATGTTGAAAAAAACAGATCTCACTTAAGCACACTACTGTGAATTATTTGTATGTCTAAACTATTCTCGTTTGCATTTTGCAACCAAGAATGTGCATGTACTCCAGAAGTGAATGTTAACATCTTGCACTTGTAATGAATTGTTGTTATCAACAGACTGATCTTTCAAGGAGGCTGTTTCAGACCACAGGATATTCAGTATTATTTCTTGAAAGAAAGCAATGACACACATGAAGATTCAGTATGACCGCAAAAAAACCCAAAAAACCAAACTAACAAAACCCCACAGTAACAGGAAAATACTTAAAATATAATTTAAAGTATTGTATCTTAATTTTTTTAATCCTTTATACAGTTTTGTTTTGTTTTGTTTTTTAAATAAACAAACAAAACCAAACCAAACCAAGCTCATCCAAAACAACTCAAACCCCCTAATACTCAAGTAAAATGTAGATGTATGTTTTCACTGTGTGGTCACTTGAAAGCAGTGCAAAAGAAGTATAAAAATTTTGCTCCATCAAAATGACTTTTTTCACAAGTATTCTGTTTCTATTTTGCATGGGAGTAAGTGGCTATGCAAACTGAAAGGCAATAATGAATATTTAACTTCCTAGAAGAGACTACTGTTTCAGACCTCTATAAAAAAAGTTACGGAAATGCTGGAAAAGCAGTTACTCTACAAAAATTTAAAATACTGTTCCTTTAGTTTGAAAAGCTTTAAAATTATAGTTCCACAACCACCTATGTCAGTTGTAAAGTATAATAATTTTAAACACATAGTGTTCCTCTGTTACACAAATGGTTAGGCAATACAAACATCTATGTAGCATAGCACTAAGGCAATGAAATTTAGAGCTGTCTCTCCAGAAGCAGAAACACTAGCAGCTTTTTGCTTAGGCCAGGATGAAGTGAGCAGAAAACTTATTCATCCATAACACATTACCCTTTCAAGTGTGGTTGCTCATCATCTTCTGAGGCATGTTTGTTTTCATGCAGATCACTCTCAATATTGATGTATTCATCCCCCTGGAAAACAGATCAGTGTTGAAGCTGTGAGAAGGGTGTATGCTTGCTAAATAAGATGCAAAACTCTATCCCTGCTAGCAGACTGCTGAAGCAGTCTCAAGACTTTCCTCTGTGCAATGCGTGCATGACTTCAGCTCTCCTGTCCGCCACCAGCTCAGTGATCTGTATTAGGCAAACCCACTGTTGAGACTGGCTGTGAACATTCTTAAGGCATCCACACAATTTTCAAAGGAGAAATGAAGGCGGGAAAAATACCAGTGTTACTCAGAGCTGAAGACGGCAGGGTCCCATACAGCGTACCACTGCAGAGAGGAGACTAGCAAGAGCTGCAATGCTGAAGGTGGGAACAGCAGAGATGCTAACCAGCCAGTTTGCCCAGCACCTCCTGTAGACATCCCCCTGATTTTGTTGCTTTTCTCTTTCTGGACTTCAGTATGACGACACTTTTGTGTATGGACAATGGCTAAATCAGGGGAGATTTATTGTTTTAAAATTTAAATAAACTAATGCATTTATTCTTAGGAAGAGCTGCTCTGAGAGGGTAATAGCTAACAATCCTTTAAAGAGAGCTATCACCCACAGGCTTCACAGCAGAAATACAAAACTTGGGCAGATTTCATCACCTAAATAACTTTCTGCCACCTGAACCCATGTAAGCCTGGCTGGCATCCATGCTCTCTGAGGACTGTCTGGAGGTGGCCAGGGGCAGCACAGCTCCCCAAAGCTGCCTGGCACACCTGTGCAGGCTGTACCTTAGTTCCCCTGTCCCAATCCAGCAGGGCACAGGGAAAGTGCCTGTCCCATGGCTCTGTCCTTCCATCCTCATGGAAGGGCCTGCAGAGGGGCTGACGGCCTAGGGCAGGTGACCTTGGTGTTCAGAGACAGCAGTGTATGCAGGCAGGGCCCTGGCACCACATTGGCACGTCCTCTGGTGAGTGCCCTGACCCGCTGCCTGCCCTGGGATGCGCAGCCAGCTTGTGGAAGGAACAGTGGCAGCCTGCAGGTGCATTGGCCTTTTCTTTTTCTACCCCTGTTGTTTCTGCTAATTCTATCTGCCAATCTCCTGTGTAAAGCAAGGCTGACCACAGACCTTGCCGTGGCCTCTGCGTTGTGTCCGGCTCCCCGGAAGTCCTCGAAAGCTCTCTGTGTGTTGCCAGGGAAAGGCTTGAACTGGAGTCATGGGAGAGCCTGGGTCAGAAGGGGCCACCAAGGAGCCCAATTCCAGCTCCCTTCTGTGGGAGCTGCACTGAAACTCATGGCCACATTTTCACTAAACTCAATTTTGTTCTCACTTTGGTCTTGACTATGGGATAAAACAAGCCTGAAAAATGCCTACTAAGTTGCTATTATTTTTTGGTACCTTCTGGTACCCTTCTCAGTGGTTGTAGGAGTTAGGCTTCATCGCCTGAGGAACACAGAGTGGTGATAGTATGTAAATACCACATATTCCTGGGCTCAGATTTGAGGTATATTGCATACCAGTGCATCTGACAGATCTTTGAACCTATATTAAGCATGTGGAAAGTCATCTTGAAGAGCTGTGCTTCCACATTTCCAGGCACCTACACTCTCTTTGGCACTATGTCCACTGTCCTGGTCACAGCTTCAAGCTCCTGTCCTATGGATGCTGCCTTCATCCCACCAGAATATATGCTCAGAATATTATTATGTGACTGTTTTACTGTCACAAATGTTTTCCTACACTGACATTAAAAGCTGCTGAGAAAATCTGAGATCAAAGACAAAACTCTGCAGATACATAAGGAAATGGAGAATGGATCCAAATTCCTTTGCTTCTTTCTTTTTTTTTCTTTTTCCTTTTTCCTCTCCCCTCCATGGCCAAACATATTACCAGATCTGTCTCTTGGAGAGTGTTGGCCCTTGCTGAGGGTAACCCAAGGTCTGTCTGTAGCTTATGGACTTTTCCCAGCTAGGGCACAGCAAAATCCATACTCTCTAGACCCTTGAAATAAATTTTTGCTTCAGTCACAGTGTGCCTGGGAAAGAGTCAGTGTAGGTGTATACATCTCTGCTACACTTGCACCATGTAGAGGCAGAACACTTTTAGATGAACCCTTTCAAGTAGGAAATTCGTTTCTCTGATAAAAATCACACTTTCATTGACTGGCAGTATTTTCCTCCCATTTTCTATAGTTTCAATCAGTTCTAAAAGCCCTTTTTTTCTTTAAGTTCTAAAAATTTCCTTTTTGCTGGCTTTTTTGAAGAGGAAAGTATAGGGACTGTCCACCACCATTCTCTCCTGGAGTCAAAAGGCCCACATTCCCAGAAGTGCATATCAGAACACTGTAAGTGAACCTTGCTACCACTCTATATCTGGAATTACTTCAACTTTGAAAGCAGAGGCATTACTTTGGCAGCATGCCTTTGCTGCCTCTTATTAAATTTAAAAAAAAAAAAAAAGGACGATATAAATAAGTATTCACTGCATCATGCTGCTTCAAGTAGCATCACCAAACTAGGCAAGTAGGTATGACTACAACACAAATGAACTTTTAGAATAGAAGTTTATTTCTGGAGTGTGGATTTGAAAATGTTAGTACCTGACACTGGTAAAACACCTGTGGGTTTTTTTAACGTGACTCATGTTTTCATAATGAGCTACTCACTGTGTGGGCTTAAACAAACATACAGACAAAAGAAGTAAAAATTAATGTTTATTATTAGGAAGTCTGCACTGAGTTCTTCTCTTCCTTCTCTAGTCAGTTTTACACCAGAGCTATTGCCTCCAGTTTGTGCTTGTCTGAAATTTCCTGTATCTTTAA
>VXAU01003441.1:71976-93241 GCA_013399695.1 Formicarius rufipectus | reverse complement strand
TATTATTAAATAATTATTTATATGTATTTTCTGACTGAAAGATTGTACCACTAAATCCCAGGTTTACAGATTCTACTTTTCCACCTTGCCATGTGAAAATGTTTCTATGTCAATCCCACATCCACAGTATTCACTCTGATTTCCATTTCTCACGCCTCTTTTGTGTTTCATATGAAGCCATTATGACATTAGAATACATTTTTTCTGAACCCTACTCATCCTGTCATCTTAATATGTTTTCACCTTGATGTATATTTGAGAACAAACATCACTTCTCTGTCAGTTTATACATTTTAAATGAAACTCAGATTTTGATAAAATACCTGTCTTGGTTGTATTGTCACAGCCAATCACTGACATTGAATTCGAGGTTTTCAAATTTACAGTTATTTGGAAAAAAACAAAACCAAAAACACCGCCACCAACAACAGTGCTCCCCCCCCACCCCCCATAACTGATTATTATGTCATGATTTCTTATTTTGAGAATTCTTGGTTCTCTGTGAATTGCCTCTGAGGCCTTTTGGATTTGCACCATCCACACTTTCACTGTCATTCTAGAAAATGACAAGACTAGAAATTGTATTGGTTCAAATCAGAATCTGAAAGCCTTTCTCATATGTGGTAAGAACTGATTTATGCTCTGATGCCTGTGCTTCCACATGTGAACAGTGGACAAGTGAATAGATGACATGAAACGGCCTCAGGTTGCACCAGTGAAGGTTTAGACAAAGTATTAGAAAAAAATTCTCCACTGGAAGGGTGGTCAGGCATTGGAACAGGCCGCCCAGGAAACTGGAGGAATCACCATACCTGAAGTGTTCCAAAAACCTATAGATGTGGCACATAGTTTAGTGGTGAACATGGTGGTGCTAGATTAATGCTTGCGCTCAAGGATCTTAGAGGTCTTTTACAATCTAAGTGATTATATAATTCTGTGTGTTACTTTTCTAGTGCAGGGAGCCCAAAATTTGGTGTACAGAGCTTGGCTGTTCCAGTCCCTGCACTATTGCACCAGGCTGCATCAGTCATGGATGGTGGTCAGCTAATGTGAACCTGCTGTTTTCTTTTTTAAACTCACATGTCCTCCCGGTGTTGCCCTTTGTCTCAGAACTGGTTCAACAAGTTTACCAAGACCCAGCCCTTCTCCTCACCAAAGGCAAAATAGAGTATTTGTGCCTTCCCTGTTTGTTAGTACCTTTGTTCCATACGCACATGCAATAAATGCATATTTTTTAAAAAATATGTACTTCTATTTCTCTTGGAATAAAACACTCAGAGTATCTTTGCAGAGAGGAGTTAGCTTTACTGCACTACTCCTCTGAGCTATTGCTTTAGTCAGGGCACACTGAGACAGCCATAACCAGCTCCACTACTTCTAATTCATTTTTTAAGTATAAATTCTGAAGCTAAATTTTCTTGTTTCTCTGATGTTCTGAAGGACACACTATCTCTTTTTAATGATCCTTGAAGGTCTCCTTCTTATTTTGGTTTTGTAAGAAAACTGCCTAAACAAAACATCAGGATAACTTCTATCTGCAATTGCTATGAATGTTTTGTATTTCAGTGGTTTCTTGTGGCTGCAGTTACCATATAGTAATTTTACTGGCTTTTATTGCATCTTGTTAGTTGCATGGTAATAAGCCCAGTAAATTAATATCTGCATTTAACATTCTAATAAAACAATCACTTCCAAATGAACAATACAAAAGTTGAATCATAGTAAATGATGATAAAGCCAGAAGTAACCAGTACTACTAGAAATAAATTAACTTTTGCCTTTTAGCAGAAACATGACCTTAGAAACAACTGGAACACTGTTCCATAGCATACTTCCTTAAGGACACTTTGCCTGTAAAACTGACCAAGAAAATCTGTTTCAATAAAAGTGTTTCTGTAGCCTTATGAGTCTGGGAGAAGAGTCACAAGAAGCTGTTTATTCACCTGTTGTGGGCTTGATACTCTTGCCTTCCTACTCTGTGGGAAGATACTCTTCCCTTCAAGAGAAGAGTATCTTTGCATTCCCTTAAGAGGGAGGTATTCCTTTTTCAAAAACACCTCTTACTAATTTGCCTTCTAACCCTGCTGTCATAGGAGTTTGCTGCAGCTGACACTGAAAGCATCTATTGAACACTGCATATAACGGGGAAAAAAATCACAAGAAGGAGTGGCTAACTATAGCATTGAGAAATAATTTATTAAAAATACTACACACGCTGCATAGAGAAGTCAAAATGATATAGTTCTGTAATTGACACCTGTGACCCTGGGAATAGTCTCTTAGAAGATTTCTATACTTGTTGGCAAGCAAGACAAAGCAGATATCTTAGGACTTTTGTCAGTGAACATGTGAAAAACAATAAGCATGTGAGTTGCTGTCTATGAACCACACAATTACAGAATAATTTGCATTTAAAGAAACCTCTAGACACCATTTAGTCCAACACACCACTCAACCGTAAAAATGACATAAAGAGTTTAGTTTATAGAGTAATTAAATTAATTATGACTAATGTAACAGAAAACTAGTAAAAGCCTCACACAATTGCCGGAACTCTAAATAGCCCATCCTGCAGAATTGTAGATTTGTGTTATTTTCTGCAAACATAAAAAGCCCTCATTTCAACCAATCATGCCACATTTCTGGCATATGCCTAATTTAGTAGAAACTGGTTAATTACAAGTGATGACAAATTTACTTCAGTAAGAGACTATTTCTGTTGACTAGAGCAGCCTTTGAATAAGTGCCATGAAGCTAGAGTAATTGTCTTATTTCACAGACTGATAAGTACAATCTCCTGATCCTTCCCTTTATATATTTTTTCTTTTTTTGGTGAAAACATGTTATTTAACCCTACCTCTTGATGACAAAAAACTATTTTTAGTTTCTCATAACAATAGCAATTTTCTAGTGACAAATAAAACTGCCTTCTTCCTTTTCATGATTGTTTAGACTCTTACTGAGTTTGCTGAAGGAACTCCTTGTCAAAAAGTTAGTCCGTCTGTGCTTATCATCTGCTGTTGCAGATTGCTTACCTAAGCACCTAGCACAGACAGAAAGCTTCTACCTCACATGCTCAGCACCCTTTTCCACCTCCGTGGAAATGTCTGCAGAACAAACCAGTGCATGAAAAAATGGGAGGTCAAGCCTTAGGAACTAGAGCTAGCACAGTCCTTTTATGAGAACAGGCCAGATCCAGCAATGTGTAAAGTCACTTCTGAACCTACTCCAGCTGCACATTACGTAAGAAGCAGGAAGTTCACAGAGAAGGTTGGATGGGAAAATTCTCTTTGTTTTAGGCCACATTTGCAGGATTACATAATTCATCCATCTGTTTTAAATGTTTACAGTATGTATACTGTTATGGAGTAAGCGCTTTGGCTGCTTTACTTTTACTGCTTGGAATTCCCCTCTTGCAAAATATTAAACAGCAAAGGCATAGCACTATCTTGTACATGTAAGTGAAATGCTCTTGCAATATTTGTTTAGTTCTTTCTTGCTGAGCTCATTTGCCAAGACTTTTTGCGTAAGTAATTTTTATTGACCTTCCCTGTCACCTCACCCCTGCCTTTCAAAGGAGGACGGCTTCTGCAATGACTGAGTAACTTCTATCTTGTGTTTTTAACAACAGGAGATACTCTAGAGGAGATTATTTTCCTCTCATATTAATTAGTGATGAAAAGTTTGGCCATCCATCATTACTTTGTTGGAGATTAGAATGAGAATACTTAAAAAACTCATTGGAAAACAGATACTTCACATACAAACAGTTTAAGTTATAACCTTGGGTTTTGTTGCATTTCATTAGATTTTAAATTATATTTGCCCAGCTGAAATGAAACCCTTTGATTTACAGCTCAAAACTTGTTTTTCTTTAATAATGCATTTTAAATATTGAGGAACAAATTTTTCTCAACCCATAATAAAAATAAATAAAAATAAAAATAAAAAAATCAAAGACATAATCTGTATATAGGGCAGGAGGATGAATGTTTATTGTCCATGTGCTTAACTACAGTAAACAAGCTGCAGAGACAGCAGATAAGAAACATGTATTGACAGATTCAAAATTTGTAACCTAAATCTTCATGGGGCATTTTGAAAAGGACTGTAAGTAAGAAACACCACCTTTAAGCACATTGGTGTTTTCTTAAAGTTGTTAGTCTTCAACAGGCTAATTGGATAGCATCCTAAAATGCAAGTTGTTGTTTTGGGGCTTTTGTTTGTTTTGGTTGGTTTTGTTTTTGGGTTGGGGTTTGTTTGATTGATTGTTTTTGTTTTGGCTTTTTGTTTTTCCTTTCTTTTTTTCTTTTTTTTTGAAACAAACATCACTTTGGAAAGCAAGTTTTGGTAACGTGGAAAAGGATTGCATAATTTCCTGTCTGGATCTGATGAAGTAATGCAGTGCAATACTGTAATTTCCAAGAAAAATTACAACCATGATGCCCATAAAATGTAAATTCTTAATAGTGTCTACAGTCTTAATTAACAAACAAAACAACAGTATTGAGCAAGTGGAGGAGAATGGTAATAAACACAGGAAAAAATGGCATTTTTTAGGGCATGTTTTAAACTTCTTTGAATGAAATGGAGTACAAATATTGCACCTGTTATGGCAATACCAATGCCCTATGCAGTATGAGTAAAAGGCAGAATTTTAAAGGTGACAGTTCCTCAAATCAGCTTAAGAGCATGATGTGTTTGGCTACAGACACTGGTACAGGCTGCTTAATGCACTGTAGCACTGACAATAGGAGGCCAATGAAAAATAAATATTTATTAGCTATGACCTTCCCTCTGCATTGTATTTATTTGATGTTTACCTCTGCATTGCTTTTAAATCATCATCATGGCTAGACTTCGCGAACGAAGATTTGAAAGGGTTTTATCCATGCTTGCTGCAAGCGCACTGATGGCTGATAAGGCCAATGCAAGATAGGCAAGTCCGGTTGCAAGAGGCACAGCAGAAAGTCTCCTCAGGTGGTACTATCAGGGCACAGTTCTTTCTGCATTGTCTTTTCTCCTCCAGACTGATTCTGCGTGCAGTTTCAAAGGAGACAGCAGCGTTATAGATTGTGTGTCTCCACGTCTCCTGATTGGAGGCCAGAGCGGGCCACTGATGGTGGTCACTATGGCCAGCGCTGAGGTGTTGTTTCAATGAGTCCTTGTATCTCTTCTTTGGGCCTCCTCTCTTAAATACAGGGGAGTTTATTCATCCCACCTACCTTTGCTTTTTGTAAGCCAGCTTTTGTCATTCCTTGAGGAGTAAGTGTGCCTTCACGCTCAAAGCTACCAGAGACCTGAATGATCAAAACTGATTAGACAAAATTTTTGCCTCTTAAATGAGGGCTAAATGCAAGGTAGGTAAATCCAATCTCAGTTGTAAGTTTATTGTTAATGTTGCAGGGTTTCTGAGCTGGAAATTATGTGAGCAACTGGGGCAGTGCCCTAGCCAGTGCCATGGGAGAGGAGTTAACTGAACCACCTTGAAGGCAAGAGACACATTAGTGTTTCCACACATTATTTATAACACTGTTGTAGCTACAGATGCATGGTGTACTACATTAGCACGTAGACACTTATATGGACAATTTTCTGAAATGAGGATAACGATTTAGGTTCCTTAAATTGCATGACATTTTTAGGGGGAAAAATATTAACAACCTGAATGCCTCATTATATATAAACAGTGCAGCAATCTGTTGATTCTAGCTATAAGGTAGCATCCAAAGCAGATAACTTCAGAATTACATGCTGAACAATTGTATTAGGTTTTATTAAGGTTATGTTGCACTGAGGGTGGGATCATGCTAGGGAAGACTGGCAGTGTGGGTAGAGCTATTTATCTTCTTAAGACCTATATAAGAAACTTACACATTGTAATTCACCCATATGGCTGTTAGTAACTGAGATGTCCCTAATGGCAAGGAGAGAATGAAAACAAGAGATACTGTACACTTGTGGCTTGTTTTCTGTTTTCTTTTGAGACAATTTTGACCTGTTGTTAGGGGGAAAAGTTGCTTCTGAGTCTCCTAGTTAGTGGCATTATCACAAGGCAATAATGCAAGACATGAAGACTTCAATGCAGTGTTCAAGTAGAAACTGCACAGTGTACAAAAGAAGTAGCTGATATTTTGCATGATTGTGCATTTTTGGAAATGCAGTCAATGTTTGTAATATAACTATGCTACATGAATGCATGACACGTCTGAAAGCTAACATTAGTAAATTTCTGTGGCTGTACTAGAGTACCATTGAAAACGGTGATTGTGGTAGTTTATCCGTGGCTGAAGGCAAACATCCAAAGGCCCCAAAACAGCAGCTCCCCTCCCCCCCTGCCCCCTCAACCACAGGGGGAAAAGGGGAAAGAAAAGAAACCACACTACGTGAAAATGGATTCTAATACTACTGAAGCAGTATGAATTTATACAAATATATATACAGAGAAAAGAAAGGAACTTGATGTTACTATATGCACACACACACAAACAATAAAGAACAAGTAAACAAGGTCTAACTTCCCAGAGAGAGATATGCAGCTCTCCCCGAAGAGACAGCAGGTCCCCGACCGATGCCCTTCACCACCGGAAAAGGACTGAATCAAAACTTCCGTCTATCCCTTCTTATATCTAAGCTGACGTAAAATGGGATGGAATACTTCATTTGGATACAGCAACCCATGTGATCTGTCTCCCAGGAAAGCCTAAAAAAGTGAAAAGCTTCTGTGATGCAGTGAAAAACCTATCACAGTGCAGAAGGATGGGTGTACTATATCAATAGTAAACCTGACATAGAGATTTTATGGTTATCCCCCTTTGACCATTTGCATGACAAGCTGAACGGCTGATTGCTCTGTATTACAGTCACTTCATCCTGTTAAGAGTCCCTCCACAACAGAAAGCGCAATGCTTCTCATTCTTGACTTAATGAAGCTCTGATATGATCCTTCATCACTTGCTAGCCTTGAGCTGATTTGTATTACACTGGGAGTTGTTTTGTTAACTTAGGTACTCTATAACACAAATTACCAGAGTTGGGCACACCTTGTTCCTCTCTTACTCTGTCTCTTTGCACATTGATCATTCAATCAATCTGTCTGAAGACACCTATGAATACTTCACATGGTACCTATGTAAATACTTAAAATTGTTTCAATTAACCCTTTTCCAGAACACTTTTATATTCTGTGGTTTAGGTAAGATACTCATTGCTTAATATTATAAGACATGGTTATCTTGGAAGAATGAAAGTGTTCACTCTTTGTGCAAGAAAAACTTAAATACAAAAAAGAGGGAAAAAAATATGAGATTGTTTACTTCTCAGTGGCTTGTATTGTGAAGTGATTTATTACTATATATGTAAAAGTTTACTTCCTTCCTTCTGTGTCTTATTTATTTAAGGAGTGACATATATTGAGTCAGAGATAGACAGTAAAAATGAAAATGTGAACATCTTCTGATGTTCCAGGAAAAAACAACCCAACAACAAACCAACCCAAAATAAACAAAATACCTGGCACAGACCAGTTTTCATTGTCAGACAGCCTCAGTGATTTGGCATTTAAATTATTTAAATCAAAGAGGATTTGCAGGCTCTTGCAAAACTCTGCAGTGGACAGGAAAGGAAGCACCTGAGTTCCATTCACATTGCCCAGGTGCGCTAGCTTTGCAAGGCAGAGGATTAACCCAGATCACTGTACTGTGCTTCACAGAGACTGCTGGAGAAAATGGTGTTTTCAGCTTATGTCATTCAAAAGTATTCAACACAGAGCTACTGCAGCTAGGAAGGAGCTCCTCTTCTTTTTGGGTTTGTTTGCACAGGCTTTGAAAGCTGATGGCAGTAGTCTAGGCACATATTTTGCGTGAAAACACTGTGCCTTCTCTTATCTCCTTCACTTGAACTGAGGGAGACCATCAGTCTGTCTGTCTCTACAGCACAAGCAGTTGGATGTCACTGATGTTATGTAATATTCCACATACCCAGCTTCTGCAAAGACTTTTTTATATTATTTGAATAGTGTCGGCTGATATTCACATCCTCCACTCACTTCCTGCTAGCTGAGCTTGGGGACAGAGTAAGGATCAGAAGCTGCAGAGGAGAGCAAGGGGTTGCTTTGCTAACAGAGAATTCTCCAGAGTAATTTTAAGCCAGTGTCTCCCTCGACCTATCCTACCTTTAGCAACAAGTACAGTGACCCAGATTGGCCGGGGGTTTGCAAATTTGTTTGTTCCTGCTCTAATTCCAGTGAAAGCACACAGATGCTGGGCACTGAGAAATGGTAACTAACTACTCTTTTTGTAGGTGGTTTTATTTTTGGTTGGTTGGTTGGTTTCGTTTGGTCGGTTGGTTTTTTGTTTGGTTGTTTTTTGAGGGGGGTTGTGGTGGGTTTTTTTTGTTTTGTTTTGTTTTTTTGTTTTGTTTTGGTTTGGTTTGGTTTTTGTTTTGTTTTGGTTTTTTTTTGTTTGTTTGTTTTGGGTTTTTTTGTGTGTGTTTTGGGTTGTTTTTATTTTTTTCTTTTTTTTTTTTTTTTGTCCTTCTGCTTTTGAAATCTGCATTTTTCAAATGGCTTTAGGCATGGAAAATGCAAACCTTGCTGCATTGACTCTTTACCTTCTCTCTGTTTTCTTCTTGAGAGTGGAACAAGGCAATTGCACTTATTTCATGCATGGAAGAATGATATGCCCCACTACGATTAAATTATTGTTTTTCTCATGCTGTTAATACACATTGTTTTGATGAGTTATATGTCAACTGCATAATGAACCTTCTCTTGAGGAGACCTATAAATTACCTAGTCTCAGAAAAAACAAGCAAAGAATACAGTAGATGGGAGAGGTGGATGAGCTAGTTGTGAGGTTCATCAGCCTACGAAATATTACTGAGACAAGAGACTTTCCAAAGCTATCTGTACACCAAGCAGCAGATGAAGGCAGTGAGTGAAGCATACACCTGAATGTGTCAGTAGTGCTCCAGCTTTTTTTACAAGCACGATGTACTTTGGCAGGGTATCAGTGCAAAGAATACAGGGTGCTGTAAGCTATCTGCAGGCAGAGAGCAGAAAGTGATTTTTTCTTGTTCAGGAACTGAATTCAGTATTGTTCATTGTTTTAAAGTCATTCCTCCTCCCCACAAAGAAAGGAAACCACATTTACCTGGAAGGCCAAATTATGTGCTCCTGAGTAATCACAGCTGGCCACCTTCAGCTCCATGTGCCTACCACGGGCAGGAGAGTTTCAGGCGAATCGTGAAATCTACTTGCAGCACAGGGAAACAGCGTCCAGCACCTGGTTAATCTATTCACAGGACAGGTAACACTTGATGTCTAGTTAGGTGGAGGGCCTCTCAGGTTACTCTTGATCACCCTTAGCTCCGCCTTATCACTCCTCTGACACAGCCCCCTTTGGCCAGCATGGGAAATGGCATTCAGCGTTTCTAGGGACAAGAAGGGAGGATACCTAGAGGCCCCAGAAATATATCTCACCCAGTATGTCTCTGGGTGATCCCAAAGGCAAATGTGTGTATTCATATGACTTCTGGCCTTCCTCACTTGTGTAGGGGAAAATCCTCCATGACCACATTTTGAGAGGTCAACACAGTTTTTGTCTTTTTAAAGGATACTCTCAAGCCACTATTATTGCAAAATTATTGTAGCTCCATTTTTATAGCAGTTAGAGAGTCCACCCAGTNGGTGGATGGGAAGAAAGGCTCCGGTGTGTCCCTCCGAAAGGCTCGGGGCTGCTGGTCTCGGGCTGGAGCTTCCGATGTAAGAAAAAGTTCTCCCACGTCTAGGATGGGCGCCACTGGCTCCCTCACAGAAGGCCCGGTGTAAGGGGCCCCCCGGCTAGCGATGTCGTCTCTGTCTCTCTCTCTCTCTCTCGGGCAAAAGTCAGCAAACAGTCCCAAAAAATCAAAGCTTTGTAATCCAGGTATGGGAAAGGGAAACAGCAGGAAAAGCAAGAAAGAAACCCAAGACTACGGGGTTTCTCTCTCCGCCGTCTCTTGCTGCAGACCCTGCTGCCCGCTCTCAAAAACCCGTGTGCCCCTCTCCCCCACCCTTAAGCACCGTACTGTTGGTTCTTTTGTTAGAGACAAATGGCCCGGGCTAGGACAATTCACTCCTCATTGTGAGGGTGGGGAAAGAAAAATTCCATTAGAACCTGAACCTATAACACCCAGGAAGAGGAAAAATGGGAATGTGAACAACTCCCAAAACTCTGACAAATATCGGTTAAGCATTTTCAGTTGACATCCTGTATTTTATGGCATGGAGTCATTTGGTTATCTGTTCATAGATGACTCACCTTTAATATTTCTAACACTTTTCAGGCTTGCTGTTTGCAGTATTAAAAATATATGTCCTTAGAACTATTATTTGGGTCTCTTACCCATGTTCTTTGTGTATACAGATTGTTCTGTTTAAGTCCTGAAAACAGTAGCATCATTTCAGGCACTAATGGCAGACAGGATTTGTGTGAACATAAATTTTGCCTTTAAGGACAACAAAAATGATAGTGTTCTTTTTCTTTGAAATGCAGCAAAGTATATTTATGTATTCATTAGGTGCCAACATTCATATCTTTCTACACACAGATTGAAAATGTCATGAGTTATGCCTCATCCTGTGAAAAGCACAAAATCATGTCCTGTTTTACATATAAAGACAGAATGGATTAGCATGACTGAATATACTGTTTGAAATAAATAACAGTTACATGAAAAATAAGATGATGCATCTTTCTGAGGAATATTCCAACTATGTTTTACTAATATTATAAATCATACTGTTGCAATATATGTTTTATGAATATAATAACTATTGCTCGAAAGGGACAACTAGTTTTTTTCAGTAAGGAATGTATGACTTTTAATTATTTATTATGATTTTTATTGTTCAGAATATTTTTGGTGCACCAGGTTTTGGAGTCATCATGTTTCTCACTACTTGCATTTTCCCTGTGAGTAGAGGAAACTCTTTAACTAATTGGTTGTCTCGCACAATACTCTCCAGCAAGAAATAGCTGAAAATGTCTTTAACAAGTTTGAATATAAATACCTGCTGATTACTGCATACCTCAACTGTTTTTCTCTTCCTTTCTCTCTTCTCTCCTTCCAGTTTTGAACATGCTTTTACTATCAGAAGGCAGAGATATAAAAGCAATGAATTATTTTCAAATCTATTCCGTGCAGTTTTAAAATCTGTCATCTACATTTCCATGGTTGGAAGAAAGTTTTGCCCTATTGCAAGATATAGGTAGTTTCTGCTGTAGTTCCTCTGCTACTGACAATCCATTAGACAATTTTTAAACCTTGTTTTTTCATTGAAAAATCTATGAATAACACTGAACCAATAACTTTAGTACAGTTTCCTCCTCTGAATTACATTTTATGCTAGAAAACTCACAGGATATTGAAAACAGAAATACCCACACATCCAAGACAAATTCTGAACTCATCATAAAAAGCACAAAATATGCCATTTCACTGTGGACAGAGGACCATATAGTTAGAGAAAAGGTGGGAACTCACTGATATTTCTTCACAGGAATATATTTAATGTATATCTTAATTTAATATATTAATACATATATTACATATCTTTGCAAGAATCATAATTAATGTTGGATTTACAACAAACTCCTTCCTGTTTTGGTTAGTTAAAATACTTACATTAACACATAGTCTTTCAAGAAATGTTATTTGTCTGAAGGATATTGCCCCTTGCCATTTCAATTGATAACTAGCCCACATGTCTGTTTTCCTCTTATGTGATTCCTTTCTAAGAAGGCATTAAAGACTCACATTCTTAATTTTAGGGTATTTTTACCCTAAAAAGATTAATTGTTAGGCTCAAGCAAATATGTGTTGTCAAAATTCTACTAAGAACAGAGAGAAAAATTTACAGTAACCTTAGAGTTACTGTAGAGTGGCTTCCTAAAAATAGCACTAAGAAACATAATGTTCTGGATTATCCTTATCTTAGAGAAAGACCAATCAAAAGGCTTAATTCTCTCACTGAATTTCACATGTAAATGAGATCCGTATTTTTCCTAGAGTCACTAATATATGGAGATAGTTTCTTTTCATTTGAAGAAATAAATATAATTTTCCTGGGTGCTTCTCACTTCCTTATTTAAAGGTAGATGTTTATGAATTTGAGGAAAGAATGCTGCTGTTTCAGTTAGCAGGCCTGAAAACTAAGGAAGGAAAGAATTTTGTTGTATTAAAACAACAACCCAGAAAAGCAGAATCTACTTTTTATATATAGATTTAGAAAAATTTAATGTCGTGTGTTGGGTATTTTTACTATATTATGGAGAACTGGCACAGAGAACCACTCCTATTTTGTCATACACATAACCAAAACCTAGGAAATTAATAAACTTGAGAAACTGATTTTTTTCTTTTTTTAAAAAATTTGGAATATAACAGCAATCTGCTTGAATCCTTTCCTCAAAACAAAATAAAAGAAGGTATACACTCAAAGGTAATAGAAAGGATTACTTTAAAGAATACTAATAAGGAAACTACTTAATTTGGGTAGAAATCTTATCTAGGTTCAATGATTGTTGGGTTTAGCCATCTGCAGGTGGGAACTTCTGTGTGAACACAGGCTCAAAGAGAGAAAAATGAAATTAGGCTCACAAAGTTGTCTTTTAGTATCTATGTTTTATTGATTTAAATTTGATTTATTTATCTAAAATATCTTTATCTATAGATGATTTTTTCATTATAATTATCTAAATCTAATTAAAGAAAAATATATTTGTTTGCTATCTGTCATTTGTACTTTCTCCTAACCTGTCATGCATAGAAATATATCTGGCATCAATCTGCAAATGTCATGACATGCAGACATGGGCTGAAACCATGTCTTTTTTGGGCAATAGGTTTGGGTTATGTTCTTTGTTTGGTTTAATTATTTGTTTGTTTGCTTTTGGTTGTCAGTTTTGTTTGTTTTTACTATTGCTTGCTAAATTATACCTTTAGTATGCTGGAAATTTTTCCGCACTGTTTCTAATCACTGCTGAGACACACAAATAGATCCTGTATATTGTGTAAAGACAACTGCTTGTGGTGTGTAATTTGTGTCAATACACTTCATACAGTATGCAGTTTAGGGTTGGGCATGTTTGCAGACTCATTAGTTCATTTTTACTTTTTTACCTTTCTGCAAAATTTCTATTCAGTGAGATGAAATACTACAGAGTCAATAATATAGTCATGCTCTTATGAAAATTAGACCTCTGAGAGAGAAATTGAATTAAAGTTAAATAATGCATACATGCAAATTCAGGTGTGACAAACGTAATGGAAATTAATTTATAATTGTGATATCAGGAGGAAATTCAAGTTCTTTCTGTAGTTCTAGTTGCAGTGTGGCTGGCATGTGCAAGGGCTATGTCTGCAGTGTCTGCTTGGGCATACCTGCAGCGCTTCATGGGAACTTCCCAGCTTATCTCTGTATAGATGAGAGAGTGGACTCATTTGTGACAAATTACTTCACTGTATTTCTTCTAACTTGCTTTGTCTGAAAACAACTGCCTAGTTCTGGATTCCCGGAGATGCCAGGCCCTACCCTGGCAGCCCCTTTGGGGCTGAGGCCAGTAGATAGGTATTAGGTGCACATTTTTTTTGTGTTTATTGACACCCCAGGTGAGAACTCTGAGTAATTCTGAGGGCTCCTCCAGGCAAGGCAGTTGCTATTGCAGGGAAAGAGGTTGACAAAAATGTGCACAGATAAGAGAATTTGAATAATTGAATTTTGAATAATCAGTAGAAACTATTTGTCTAAGCTTAGAGGAACTTAGGAAATTTGTTGGACTGGAAACCAAAGAAGGAGACAAACCTCTTTTAATTTCAAAACAAAATTTAATTAAGGTATGATAAATGAAAAGATAACAGATCNAAGAGCTGGGATCCTTTTATCATGGGCAAAAACTCTCTCTTAGTCCGTGGTTGGAGGATGGATGTTACTCTGACCTGGCAGCCACCAATGCTGGGGGGGCTCCTCATGCCTGGGCCGGCAGCTGCTGGCCCTCTCAGGAAGCCTGACGCAAAAGGCCGCAGCTAGTAAGTCCCTATCTCTCTCTCTCTCTCTCCAAAGCACTGGGAAACTCCGAAAACCCAGGGCTTGGGAAATGGGAGAAAAAAAAAAAAAAAACAAACAGAAGGAGACCAAACTCATAGGGCAGAGGTTCCCCCGAGAGCCATCTCTCTCTCCTTCTTCCCACAGTCCTCCTCCTTGGCAAGCCGGAAAAAAAAAATTCTCCCCTTTCCCCTACCACACCCACTCCAACCATTACCATTGCTAGGTAACACCTCCACTCATCATCTGCCCCTTTGTTAGAAGAAGTGGATAAAGATAAGAGCTATTAACACCTTGTTTGGTGGTAGGGGAAAGAAAAATTCCAAGAGATTCTAAAACTATAACACTTATTGTTAGAATCTTTTGTGTTCAGCTAAGATAGTTAGAATATGTTTTGCAGGTACTTTAAATCAGCCCATGGCAGTTTATCGTGCACTTACTGGAGTAGTTATCCTGCTAATAGGACTAGAGCAGGACATCAATAATCCTAGTAGGATCACTTGGGCTGTAACAATTCATCTCAACTACAGTTCAGGAATCTGATCCAATTCAGTGAAGATGCTATTGCAAGGTTTGCAATGCGAAGTCATGCATCATCTGTGTACTGACTAATAGCCCTGTTTGAGAGATTTGTTTTACCATATAAGCAATACCCTATTGATGCAAAAGGTTGCAAGAAATTATTTTTCTCACTAGTGCTCTGTTTGTGAATATTTGTGCAGGTCAGAGTCTTTTTCTTGGAATAAAATCTTCTGATATAAACCAGTGTAAATTATTTCCACTTGGTTAAAAGTGAGGTGATAATCTGACAAGTTTTTAATATTTTAGTGTTTATTGTGTTTTTGTTTGTTCCTGTTACAATCCAATCAATTATACTTACCTACTTCTTGAAATGCTTTTTACATAAGTAAATAGAGATGTCCTGCCAGTGTAATATAAACTCGTGTATGGTGCAGATCTTCAAGCTCTAGTAACACAAATAAATGTTTTCTTTGTGATAAAGTATTTCAGAAGAGTACAGTCATGGATCAGAAATCTGAAGAACCTTAGCAAAAGTTCTGAAAATATTTAGATGTCTCTCTACAGGGAAAAGTTATAACATAAAACTTCTTTGGTGTGATTATCACTTTCTTAACACACTTAATAGTGTTTCTGGAGCTTGGAACTCCATGAGGATATGGATAAATAGGACCTTAAACCAGCCAGAGGGAATCCCCACTAGCTGGGGAATGAAGAGAAAGTCAGAAAAAACTCTGAGCCTAAGTTCCTTACATTTAATGATAAATCATTCATTGCTGTAGGGATCCAAGGTAATTTAGGAACTGTGAAGGTACAGAGCATAGTGCGGATCCCAGCAGATACACTCATTGCACTGTGACAACGAAGATTCACTGCTGTAAAAACCTACAAGCAGCACAGGTTATAGAGCTGGCACCATCACAGTGAGATATAAATATTTTTACACAGAATTTTACCTGCAGTCCAAGTTACCTAGATTTGAAAAGCAGCAGCACTGGTGAGAGATTTAACATTGGGATCTCTGTAAAACCGTCTGAACTGCCAACAAATGGTCCTAGCTTTCATTTTTTTTTAAATCCATCACCCTGTCAGTTCAGCAGGCTTGTATTTTCAGAGTAACAGAGTTAAGGATTGTGTCATAATTTACTCCACCTTAATAACACAAGAAATATGATTGGAGGAAGAAGACTGGGGTTTGTTCTATCCTGAGTAGCCTTAATTTAGTATACTAGTACTAGAAGTACCTTTCATCTAGTAAAGATAACAAGGCCTATCCAAGGATGTGAACTTGTGTACATTTTCAAGAGGAAGTAAAGAAACAATTTGGACATTATCAGGCTGAAGTATTGTACTAATGCAAGCTCTTTTGGGGCAAATTTCTTTGCCTGTTGTTTGCTGGTGTGTTTGTTTGGATTGGATTTGATTTTGTTTTTTTGTATGGGTGATACTGATACTTCCTGTAAGGGAATGGCAAATACACTACTTGTACACTTCCACTAAACAATCCTACTTTAATTACATACATAAATTTTAGTGAAATGGATGACTTGGAATCTGGGCTAGCACATACTGTGGTTTTCAATAAATATTCCAGAGGTCTACAATGAAAACAAATCTTCAGAAATCAGGCCACTATGGAGGATAAAGTCTTGAAGACAAATGAGATGGAATATAAACTATTAACTCAAAGTTACTGTGCTAAATCCCTTCTTTTCGCTAGTTCCCTAGGTATACTAGAGACGATATATCATCTCTCTGCGTGATGCAATGGGATTACCCAGTGTGATTCTATTAAAGGTCATTTCTTAAGAACTAAACATATTTTAAAAGAAATATAAACATCAAAACCTTTTAAAAGAAAGAAAGAATCCTCCCCTTTGAATATCATGAAGTTGATTCACTGAAATACTTAAATATGATTAAGCACCCTTTAGTATTTTCTGTATCTGCGTAATTTACATTTGTTGATGAGACACAGAAGTTGAAGTAAAATATGCGTCAGAAGAGAAAATACTTCCTGGGTTCTGAAATATTACACCAGCCAAGGACAACATGTGCACTTGGTTTAAATTCCAAGGAATTTTTTTTTTAAACTGCTGCCTCCTGGGGAGGGAGAGGCACGATTTAAAAAGTGTCTTTCGAATTTTTAATGGCTATTTAGAAGTTCGAGACTTTGAAGCAACTGAGTGGATGATGAGGTCAATAGTGGCTAAACAGCACTCTCAACATACTGCTGTTAACACAGATAAAGCTGTTATCACCCTGATTGCTTTCAGGGAGGGCTTGTCCTAGAGCACACTTTGGTGGACCTCTAGGTTGCCTGCCGTATCACAGCAGTGTTGCCCAGACCAGTTCTTCCTGCTGAAATCAACTCATTGGTGGAGTCTGGAGATGTTTGCACCCTGTATCATCCCAGCAGGACAATTATACCCATCCCCTGCACTGTTCGCTTTGTCTGGGAAACAGACAAGCTCCTCTTACAATACAGCCAGGAATTGTGCCTAAGAAAAAAAATACATGTTCTAAGTGCCATTTAGTGTAAGGAGTTGCAATCTCATGCTCCTCAGTTAGGAATTCAGGATATATATCTTTAAGGTCCAATGGACACAAAAGTACAACTTGTCTGTCAAGGCAAAGGATTTAACAGGGCGTGAGAGGATTTGAACAACCAGAACCATAATTGATTCCTCCTTCCCCCAGCAGATCCCGTGTTTACAGAACTAATCTATTAGTGGGAAACTTATATTTGCAGTCTCCTTTTTACAGATCTTGGTTGACTATGCTTTAAAAAAATACAAAGCATCTACCATGCATGTTTTTTTATAATGTTTTGGTACCCGTAGGCTTTCTGTACTGATGGTTCGTTAGTAAGTTCCTTTTCACCTAAGTATTTCCTGACCTAGTGACATTTTGGAATTTTTTTAATATATTGCTAGGTAGAGCAGTCTGATCATAAAACTCACACAAGACAACCTAAAGAAAATTTTTACTTTTGTTTCTGACAGACAAAGCAATCATTTGTCTCACTTCTTCAAATCACAACTGTAATTTTCTCCCAGCTTTTTCAATAACAGTCCTCTCTAGCACTTTTTTATGACCTAGATCCAAAGATCAATGACACACATCTGTGTTTCTGGAGAAGAACTACTAGAGTTGATCTAGCTTGAACTAGAAGCAGTTTTGAAATTTAAGGGTAAATATGCACAAAACTTCTACACAGAGGGTCCTATTCAGTTTTCTGATCCCCCATATTCATATAGTTCCTTTTAATTTTGTCAGACCTCACTACTGGCTGCAATTTCTCTGCTAGTCTTTCAATTCCATATGTTTCATCCTGTATAGGTCTATGGGATCCTCGAGGGTTACTGGTGAATAAATGAGACCTTTTGAAGAAGTAGGTAAAGCAAGCAAAACTCAAATCCTTCCAGACTCCATTTCCAAATCTGAACTCTGTACTCACACAGTAGTAAGGTGAGGCAAGGACTTAGTATGTATAAGCAGTAACACCAAGCTTAGAAGAAGTAGCAAACCGGAAAGGAAATTGTTTACAGTTGGACTAAAAAGTAAATAATTAGTTTAAAAGCAGGAAGGAATTGCAACCATGCAGCTGAGCAAGATGTTCTAGTTAATTATGGAACTGGGTGCATAATATAGTAAGAGAAAAGATACTGTGTGCCAGAAAACTAGCAAGTGCCAGTTGAGTAGCGGTCACAAGGGGAAAAAAACCCAAAACACAAAAAAAAACAACCAAAAACTTGACACATCTCCCTTTAATCACTGGAAAAGTACTTCCTACTTTCTTTTCCATTCTTTCCATCCTTAACGGCCTTTTTTCACATGAACAAACTGTCCGTTGACAGACTCTGGAGTTGCTAAATATGCTCCAGAGCCTCTATCAGAGAAGCTGACTCTCCAGACCATGCCTAACCAGTAAGTTGAAAGTATGAAACATCCATTTCTGACTGACTAGCTAAGTCCTCTAGGGACAGCACTAATTATTTGTGACAGATTATTAATTTTACAAAGCTTTACACTTTAGTACTTTAAAGCATATTCAAAAATTCCACTGGAAGCAAATTGCCTTGCAAAGCTGCTTTGCATCAGCTCTACATAAAATTAACTGCTGGGCAGCACCAAACCACACTGTGTGGGAATTGTATTACAGTCCTAGTAATGGTTGATGTGTAGAACTATGAAAGGTTCCTGACCCCTTTCTTTCTTGGGAAGAAGAAACAAGCTCCAATAAATTATCTAATTTTAAGCAGAAGAGTAACATTTGTTGGTAGCAGAAATTCACTGTATGTGTTGTGTCCTCCAGATAGGCCGCACACCAGACTGTCAGAACAGGAAGTCTCTGTTTATCCTAAAGTAACAGTGTTAGTTAGCATTGGTCTTTTGAGCTTTCTTTGAGGTCTCAAAACTGAATATAAGCATTATTCTTCTTGTTTCTCATAAGTGATTATTCATATATATGCCCCAAATCCCTGACAAAAGTATCTGGTCTATGCATGTTGATAAATGGATTCTTTAGCATACATTCGTATCAGTTTTCCTACCAAGAGTCAAAGTTTGACTTGAAAGACAGTGCTGGCTTCCCTCCTGCCTGTGAGGGCTCCTAGATTGGAGAGGTCAACCGTGGTTCTAGATCCTCTGTGGAATCATAGCAACAGCCAACTCTCTGCCCACCTTCTCTTCTGGTGACACCACAATCCCTCCTTTTGTTTTGCTGTGGTATCTCCTACTTGAGTTAACTGTAATTTTCCTCTTTCCAACACTTATATTAAATCATCCCCTGGTTTATTTATATCTAGTCTTTCCAAGAAAGGATTTTCTCTCTTTGTCAGTATAAGGGTCCCTAAGCTCAACTGTGGTCAATAATATTAATTCATCATCATCGTGGCTAGACTTCACAAACGAAGATTTGGGAGGGTTTTACCCACGCTTGCTGCAAGCACGCTGATGGCTGATAAGGCCAATGCGAGATAGGCAAGTCCGGTTGCAAAAGGCACAGCAGAAAGTCTCCGTAGGTGGCACTGTCAAGGCACGGTTCTTTTTGCATTGTCTTTTCTCCTCCAGGCTGATTCTGTGTGCAGTTTCAAAGGAGGCAGCAGTGTTACGGATTGTGTGTCTCCATGTTTTCAATTGGAGGCCAGAGTGGACCACTGATGGTGGTCAATATGGCCAAGGCTGAGGTGTTGTTTCAGGCAGTCCTTGTATCTCTTCTTCGGGGCTCCTCTCTTGTGGCAGCTGGTGGTGAGTTCACCGTAGAGCACAATCTTAGGGAGGCGGTGATCCTCCATCCTGGAGACGTGCCCTGCCCAGCACAGCTGCGTTCTCAGCAGCATGGCCTCGATACTGGTGGCCTCTGCCTGTTCCAGAACAGACACATCAGTCATGTAATCAGACCAGTGGATGTTTAGGATTGTACAGAAGCAGCGCTGGTGGAAGCATTCGAGGAGTGGCAGGTGGTGGCGGTAGATGACCCAAGATTCAGACCCATAGAGAAGAGCAGACAGTATGATGGCTCTGTAGATACTGATCTTTGTACTTTTCTACAGGTGTTTTTTAACTTTTCTTCAGGCTGCACCAGACTCTTTTATGGAGTTTTCCAAAAGCTCTGGATGCCTTTGCTAACCTGTTGTCAATCTCTTTGTCAATCTTACCATTCAAGGAAATGATGCTTCCCAGATAAGTGAACTGCTGGACTAACTTAAGTTCTGAAATATTAATTACTATCACAGTAATAACTTATACACAGTGAATAATCTAGCCCACTGTTACCAATAATATCCTTGTTCAGTGTTTGATTCCATTTAGAAACATCACATGGATTATATGACTATCTTCCTACATCATATTCAGGCTTTTAGTCCTCACCTTTATGCCTTATAAAGTATTGAAGCTATGTATTTATTCTATGTAATGTCTTCTAAGTTAACTCCTTAGTTGTCCCATACAGTCATGTTTCTGCTTTAATCTCCAGCTTTATTTATTGTAAATTCCCCATAAAATCAGTTGTCTTTCCTAATCTTTTATTTTCACCTTCTGTTTCATCTCTTTCTCTGACTCTCAGCTTCTTATGTGCTTCAGAAGCTTCAAGAAGTTGCCCAGTTTCTGTCCACAGTCACTTCCCTTCAAGTCTCTCTGAAGACTATTTAGCCAGAAAATTGTCCTGCTTCTGCTTTTCTTACTGATTATTGTTGTTTGCACTCAGTTCCCTCAAAACTTTGACTTACTGTTCATACAGGAATTTGAAGAGTTAAAATTAGGAAGGCCAAAAGACACTTTTTTGACAACTGCAACGGGCTCTTTGTACATTACCTGCTGAAAGTAACAAATAGTGAAAAATGCAAGCATAATTACCTTTAATGAGTAAGCTTCTGTTCACCATCCATTTTATGGATGTCATGGGTTTCCATAGCTGAATTTTAGTAGAAAAGTAGAAGTACTTTAGTAGAAGCTGCTAGAAGTTTCTCCTGTCCTGTTGAGCTAATTAAAATTACAGTTACGCCTCTGCGATACATATGCAAGAATTGGAGTGTTTGTGCAGTTGAAAAATTCCAGCTTTGAGATAACAAGACAGACAGACAGAGACCAAGGTCAGAAGAAGAAGAGCAGGAGGAGGCGAAGGAAGAACCATGCTGGAGCAGGGGGAGGGGG
>VXAU01003441.1:40070-62108 GCA_013399695.1 Formicarius rufipectus | reverse complement strand
TCTTCCTTTTTTTTTTTTTTTTTTTGTAAGCTTTTATGGCAATTAGACAGTAGTTCTGGTCAAATTTAGAAACAGAACTGGTGATGTCCTGAAAAATTTCAGATCAAATATGACAGGTAATATACCTTCTGTAGCTTTGTTTTCCCATCTGACACTCTGGACTCTGGGTATAAATCCTGCTTAAGCATATTGATAAGGCAGATACCCTAGCAAGGAGTTTTGATTTTATACTAGTGTTACACAGTTTGAGCTCAGCAAGATGAACAATATAGTGCAGGTATCTTGTCTCAAAGACATATTTGCAGCTAGAAAACTAATTTTTTCCTTGTCATGAACCATCTAGTGTGATTTTAGAATCCTTTGATTTCTTGCTTCACATTTGTTTGTCTTTTTTAATTGAATTTCCATAGCTACACCTGCTCTG
Organism: Formicarius rufipectus; assembly: GCA_013399695.1. Lineage (NCBI taxonomy): Eukaryota > Metazoa > Chordata > Aves > Passeriformes > Formicariidae > Formicarius > Formicarius rufipectus. The sequence continues at coordinate 61,684 of VXAU01003441.1, read as the reverse complement.
CTGTCTTTAAGAAACCCTGAAATCCGGCATTAAACTTCTGAATTCATGGTTACCCATGGATTTCAGAGCTGAAGACAAATACAGTATAGCCTTAAAGTATATAATTGTAAAAATGAAATTAGTAGAAATGTGCATATGTTACTGATAAACTATCACAGAATAAAAATAAATTATGTTGTAAAATACATAAAAATAATAGGAATCGAACTGTATTTCAAATATTAATAGATAATTGCCATCAATAAACAAGGGTACCAATCTCACATACTTATTATAAATTACATCCATTAGGTCTTTCTTTCCTCAAGCACATCAAACCATACAATCTGAGCATATGTCAGTTTTTAAATCCATAAATATATTATGGAATCGTTCTCTGTGAGGAGATAATGCTTCGTTCAATATTCTGTTAGAATATCTCAAATGAAGCAAATGGGCTTCTAGAATCTTATTTATGGAGGCTCCGGAGAGCTGAACATAAAAGATCAAAGTAAAAACACTTGCAAGCTCAGAGAGCACAGCAACACATTCTTCTAACCAAATTAAGAAACTATCTGAGTTTCTGTGGCTCACTGGTCTCTGAGAAAATCCTGACTATGTCAGAATCCTCCCTGCCAAAAAGTGAAAGTAAATTGTTTCCCTTTTCCTGTGATGTTATTTTGCTTTTCTCAGAGGCTGAAATGGCTTAAACATTGTTAAGATCACCAAAATACTTCTCAAACTGCAAAGAAACAGCTGCTCATCCACCAAAGCCTACCCCTCCCTGGATATGCTTACTGAGAAAGGATCTTCAGATAAGGTAAGGGAGTGCCATTGTCCAACTATCACAGGTGCAGAAGGATGTGCATACCTGAAGCTAAAAACTGGATTTCCAGTTCTGGTGTAAATGTCACTGGTTCCACTGCCTGTGCACTTAATTCTTACACTTTAATTAGTAGGGTCTTTCTGACCCATGTATGTCTCCTGCCCTCCTTGCCCAATTTGTTATGCTTGGGAGAGTTCCTTTACTCTAAGAAAAACATTTTCAAAGATTTGGAAGCTCTGTCAGGCCCCTTTACCCCTGAGGATAGCTTCCCAAAGGGTCCCATGCACTAATTACTACAACAATTGTTTATATCAAGCAGTAGATATAATTCAGCTTCAAGTTTGGATCACATAAGTGAGACATGGGTCTGCAGCAAAAGATATGGGTAATTCTGGTCAGATTTACTTTCCTTGAGCACAGTGCAAATTTCACTGAGTTTCAGCAATGGTGACTGGATATCTGACTGGAAAATTGCCCAGTGGGCTGTTGCAGGCACATAATTGACCATTTAACCTCTGGATCCTATCTCAGTTGTGATAAAATTTTGATGATGCTGAATTCCTCCAGGAACTTATATGTTTTTTTTCTGCCTTGCATAAATCTTTGAAATTTTTTGATACCATATAGGACAACATCTGCTCTGATTATTTTTCAAAGTTGTTCCCCATATACACACTGTTACCTCTAAACTGTTCTCACAAATGTGGTACCAACATGAGACTAAAGAATTTCTCCGAAATTTTCTTAATAGAACCTTACGATTCTGCATTCAATCAATGAAATGATAATATACCATGGTGTCTATTGAAGTCTTGAAGAAGCAAATATAATCTTGAGTTTATTCCTATTAGTAGTTATTTTTGACTTAGTTAACTAAAAGTGCTAAAATAAACCAAGAAACAAACAAAACCCTGACATGTCCACTTGCTTATTTTGAATCTTTGAAAGGGTTTGAAGTAAGCTAATTCAGACCAAGTACTGTACATTATTTCCGTAGCACAGAGGACCAAATGCTTACCATGTGGAACACAAAGCATGTAGAATTGTTTCCTTTGTAAGAAACCAGCATGAGCTCGTGCTTTCTAAAGTGGAAGAGGAGTTATAGTGAGAAATGAGACATAGTGAAGGTTTTTGATGCTGAACACTGCTAATATAGCTGTGGACTTGTCACATGGCATCAATAAATACATAACATCAATAAATTTCATGGATTTATGTGAGGCAGACAAAAGTCAAATAAGTTCCTGAAGGGGTCTGGCATCATCAAACCTTTATCATGACATGGAAGTGGATGACAGTAATATTATATTTAGGAGAAGATAAATTTTTAGAAAGATACAAAATATTAGCAGATTTTAATATTTTCTCTTAATTTTCTGTCTACTCATTTCTCCCAACTGTAGAGGGTCAAAAGTGGAAGAGATATGAACAACCACATAATCTTGAAAATGAATACAATTCCAGGTATTTATATTATTGTCTGCTTTAGTGTCATAATTTTGGAAACAGTATTCCAGGAATCAGTTTCTTATGCATTAAAGATGGAAAATATCCCTCACTGTCATGTTACTTCTGAGAATGAACACTAGGGAAAACTATTGAAATGAGAAATTTGAGCAATGTTGAACTTGTGTGAGAGAAGTGTCAAGCCTGTGCTTGCACAGAAACAGTCTACCATCACAATGTTAAGATAAATTATGCTTGTGTCTTTGCTGATATCACATTATGTTCCATAATATAAGTTTAATTTGATCTAAGAATGTTAATAGGATATGAATAGCCTGTAATCTGTAAAGCAAGAGCTTAACAGAATGCTTTAGAAATCAGGTATGACAAAATACTGTCTTTAGGAGGTTGATATGAAATATGGATAGGTGTAGTTGTCTTCATATGCCTGAAGTAGAATGTGTCAAACTGCATAATTTTATACATGCAAAAAGATTGAGAATTTGATTACATCTTGCCATATGAATCATGAGAACTGAGTTCAATGAAAGAAGACAGGAAGGACTAGAAATTTGTAGCCTGTGTTTACAAAAAATGTTCCAGCTGTTGTAATTTTCCTTCATTATGAACTGTTTTCATATTTAACATCTGTGGAGAAACCTCTTTCTGCCTTTTCAGAAAGAAAAAAATTATAGAATTGGCAGGTAGAATCTCACTTAAGCCTTAATTCTGCAAAGTACTTTCAATACATTAACTATTATGCCTTTGAAAGGGATGTATTTTTAATGAAGGCCCTGCTGAATGCGGGCCAAAATGTCCTAAATGCTTTACTTTTAGAAGGGAAAACTCCTGTTATACCTTCATAAAAAAATAGAGAGCAGAGACTTCTACATAAAGCACTTGGAATAAAGCAACGCACCTTGGATGATTTTAAGACACTGCAATAAGCCAAGAGAAAAAAGTACTTCAAAACTGTACTAGGGAAAAGGTCCAATATTTGAGCAGGGTGGGCTGGAGCAATTGCAGTGCTTCCCATTGTTGAATCTTTACACTTCACAGCCCAGCACCCTAAAGGAAAGTACCACTACTGTTTAATTTCTGGATTACACAGACTGTAATTTCTAGTGATTTTGTTGCTGCTCTGTGAGAAGTGTTGATCTCTACAGTAAGGGTGGAACATAGGAAGTTTCTGGGACACCACAGGACGGGCTTTTGCAGTCCATGGCACTGAGCTGTAAAAGCTTCCTAGACTGTGCCATCCTATGCTGTTTCTTGGGCTTGCAGAACAATGTCTTGAGCAATCTTTCCATTTGATAGCACTGTCAATCATATGATGGAGTGAGAATGGGAAGAGCTAATCTGAAAAGTAACTAAGAAGTGATTTTGATGTCTTCACCCTTTGCCAGCAACTGAGTCTTTCCTTAAACAGCAACTTTAATCTGTGGCATCCAATCAGAAAAGATTTAGCTACAATCACCATAAGCAACAAGATTAATTTAAAACAAAACTGTGCTTCCGATCAGGTATGGAACTAAATGCACTGTGATTGAATGAGAAAAGAAGCTCATCAGGGTCCCTAAGGTTCTCTGAGGATAACTGCTGGCTAAATAGTCTACTCTTCTCTGGCAAATGTTTCATACTTGGATATCAAAAGCTTTTAAGATAGTAGTCCTAATACAGTATTGCATTGCCTCTGACTGGCCTGAGGAAGGTAAACTTTGAATATTAGGTTATTCTAGAAGTGCACCTAGTGGGAACATGTAAGCACTTATACTCAGACTGGAAAATCTATGAAAATCTAGGAGTTGGTGAAAAGCTATAAGGTTTGCAGATATCTTTCTTGCAACATGGTGCTGTTTTTCCTGAAATTTTATATGTGCTCAGTTTCATTAATAGAAGGGTAACTTACTAATGCACTAACACTGGTCACTTAGTGAACTGATCCTGAACTCACTGATCCTGAAATGTGCCTATATCTCAGGGAGGAATAAGATTTCTAAGTTTGGAATTAATCTGGTACCACAAGTGTACATTAATTATGATTTCATCATTCTTTCAGATAAATAAAGCAAGCTCTTCAATAAAGCACTTCCTTAATAACCACATTAGAAACTGAACCTCATACATCCATAAAAGAAATATCCTCTTTAATTTTACTACCTTTGAATCAGTAAGAAAAATTGTAGGATAGTAAAACAGTTTAAAGATAACATAGAAAGTTAACATTTTAAGTGAAAAACTATTTTGGCACCATCTTAATTTGCAAAGTAATCTGCATATATTTGGCAGATCATCACCAAGAGGAAATTAACTGACAGTAGAAAAAAAAGATTGAAAACAGATGGTAATTTCCCTTACAAAGTCATTAATTTGCCAAAAAATTCAGAAGAACATTTAATACATGGAAGTTATTTTAAAATGTATTCTCTCATGATATAAAAGTATTTGTGAATTGGATAGGGTTTAGCACCAACTCAATCTCTCAAGCATGGGAAGAACATGGCCCTGCTGTGATTAATGGCAAAACAAATATGATTTTCACTGCCTTCTAATTTTACCACTCAGAAAACAGAGTAGTTTGACTCTTAGTGAGTACTGATTGATGCAGTTCTAATAAAATCATCGCCATTTGCACCAGTTGGGGACCTACTCTATACACTTTTGTAAAAAGTAGAAGTTAGGTTGCAGGTAAGGAATGCCTCTCTGTTATTAAATCTGCATTATCCCAGTGTGGATGAGAAAAGAATGAACTATTTGTGCCTAATGGCTCCTAATTTTACCCTCTAGCTCTTCAGGTCTGAAAATTGGAAAATAAAAACTTTTTTCTTAGAGCTGATGGAAAAAAGAATATTTACCTAGAGTAAATATTTTCTTCAAACGTGACTACACATTAAATTACTCCTTCCAATAAAGGTCTTCTCTGTGTTTTTCTTTAAAATTTGTAACAGTAGCCTGAACCTCAGGTAGACAGAGTGGTGATGGGAGCTTCTGCTGCACTAATGTGAAAATTACAGAACAATAATTTACTCTTAACTTTNTTTTTTTTGTTTTTTGTTTTTTTGTTTTTTTTTTGTTTTTTTTTGTTTGTTTGTTTGTTTGTTTTGTTTTGTTTTGATTTGACAAGGTTTGTTACTGTTCATAACCAGCAAAATCAATGGTAGAATAATTCTTTCATTTGAACAGGAAATTGCTTTTTGGGTGAATACTGAGATGAGTCAGTCAAAGAAATCATGAAGTTTCTGCAATGCATTATTTTATCATACGGAAATAGATTATGTTGAAACAGCTGAGGACAGCCAGTTTTGTTCCTGTACTTCACAAAATACACTCAAAACCAAAGCCCTCTTCCTTTGCTTCTGTCTTACTCTGTTTTTTAATTCCTGTTAATGCTTTTTGCTGCTGGTCTGTTTAGAGAGATATGCACAGTTTAGCCTGGGTGTATAAAATATCCTCATATTCTGAGTTTTGGAAATGTTTCACTTACAAATTAAAAAAAATACAATTACCCTCGACTGTCTTTTCAGATGTTTCTAAGGCACTTTTATTAGATGGCACCATAGCCCTTCAAAGTTACATAAACAGATTCTACAACCAATCCCTAGTTCAGAGTGAGGAATAATTGAAAGTAAATCCCATGTTTAACACAAACAACATTTCTCTGACATTTTAGCAGTTGCACAACACAGTCACATGTATGTAGCAGGAGAACAGATACTGGTTATTCAAAGCAATGAAGACAGTTTGATAAACAGGACTGCCCAAAACCAAATTTGATCAGAGTCAAAATAAACGGGCAGACTCTTAACCAAACCTTATAAAGACCGGATGGGTACTTATGTGACAGATTAATAATAAAAGACCTTAGCCAGACTTGATTTTGTTACTTCAGGAATAGAATCCGCATTATGTAACAACTCCTGTGCACAACATAGGATACATGTACCAAAAAAAAAAAAATCACTTTTGTACTCTCTACATTGGTAGTCCTAGGCTCAGTTTAATGTACATTTAGAAATCTTGTGCATTTCACATTCATGCTGCCATAAACCCATATCTAAAATATCCTGCAACATGACACTTTTATGCAGTGATTTTTATGGAAAAAAAAAAGGGGGGGGGAGAGGAAGTCTGTTTTCAAAAGGAGACACCTGAGGTATTTATTCCCAAGGTCACATTTTCAAAAAGCTATGCTTGAAGAAGTCGAGTTCTCAGAGTTTCACCCACTGTCCACCCAAACCTCCAGGCTTCCCCCCCACCCCTTCCATGAGGGAAAGGGGAAAAAGGAAAGAAAAAAAAACAGCTGATAGAAAATGGCAAAACAAACTCAGAGTAGCTAAATACTTAAATTTATTACTAACAAGATAAGAACTAAAACTAAAAGGTAAGAAATAAATCAGTCTTAAGAACACTTCTCCCACTCCTCCCTCCCTCCAACAGTTCGAGAGAGCAGGGAATGGNTCTCCAGGAGTCATGGCTGCAAGTCTCTTCCAGGATCTCGCTCCATCCTGGGTCTCCCCCAGGGCAACAGCTCCTTCAGGGGCTCCACCTGCTCCTCCAGGGATGCAAGGGGTCTCCTTCAGGGGCTGCAGGGGTCTCCTTCAGGGGGTCTCCAAACCCCAATAGATCTCCACGGGCTTGGGGGGGTGGGGGGAGGGAATAGCTTTCAGTCCTTCCCTGCCTCCCCCTGCTCCACCATGGTTCTTCCTTCGCCTCCTCCTGCTCTTCTTCTGACCTTGGTCTCTGTCTGTCTGCGTTGTTATCTCAAAGCTGGAATTTTCAACTGCGCAAACACTCCAGTTCTTGAATATGTATCACAGAGGCGTAACTATAATTTTAATTAGCTCAACAGGACAGGAGAAACTTCTAGCAGCTTCTACTAAAGTACTTCTACTTTTCTACTAAAATTCAGCTATGGAAACCCATGACATGGCCACATGATTTTTCACTCCTAAACAGAAGGTTGAACCCTTTCCTTGTTTGAGAGTACAGGTTAAAAGGGACAGCAGTTAGGTCCCAGCATAAAAGAAACAAGTCCTTCTTTCAGACTGCTGGAAATATCAGACTTGGAAGGTGAACATATCCATTTGATGCAACGGGAGAAAGAAGGAAGGATTCAATTCTGTGGTGTTCACAGTTGACCAAGATGTAGGCAGTAAGGTGAAACAGTTCCTGGAATAGATGAGGACTGAACTTGGTGCTGATTAGTAACAATTCTGAAGTTCAATAAATAGGAAACAAACCATCAGAAGAGGATGTATTTTTACCTACAATAGTCACACTGGGTTTTCTGATGGAAAGAAAATATATAAAAATGTGACAGCTAAAACTTGAGCCCGAGCTAGAAATGTAAAAGTATGTACAGAGTCCCTGGCAGACCTGTATACAAGCTGCTGTGTTGGGCTGTGTAGGTTAAACCTGGCTTGAAAATTCTTCTCTCTCAGGAGTCACACCTTTTACTTCCAATATACAGCCATAGAATTATAGAATGGTTTGCATTGGAAGAGAGTTTAAAGATCATCTAGTTCCAACTTCCCTGACATGGGCAGGGACAACCTCCACTAGACTAGGTTGCACAATGCCCCATTCAACCTGGCCTGGAACACTTCCATGTTCCACAACTTCTCTGGACAACTTGTTTCAGTGCCTCCATCATCCTTACAGAAAATAATTTCTTCCTAATATCTATTCTAATCTCTGCTCTTTTAGTTCAAAACTATCCTGCTTTGTCCTATCCCTATCTGCTTGTGTATAAAGCTTCTCTTCCTCTCTTTTATAAGACCCCTTTAATTACTGAAAGGCCACAATGAGCTGTCACCAGAGCCTTCTCCAAGCTGAGCAACTCCACTTTTCTCAGACTTCTCTCACAGGAGTTCTCCAGCCCTCTGATCGCCTTTGGGACACTCCTCTGGACCCACTCTAACAGAGCCTTATCACTGTTGTACTGGAGATGTCAGAGCAGCACTCCAGGTAGGGCCTTTCCAGAGTGGAGCAGAGGGGCAGAATCACCTCACTTGACCTGCTGATTATATTGCTTTTGATGTAGCTCAGGATGAGATCGACTTCCGGGCTGCAAGTGCAAATGGCCAACTTACACTTGGTTTTTCATCCACCAGTACAGTCAAGTCCTTCTTTGCAAAGGACATGCCCCACATAAAACATGTAGACATATGCCATATAAACATCTTGATATATACAACTGCATATAAAATATATGCCAGAGACTGTTTGATATGCTTACTCCTCTGTTTATTTCTGTATTTAATATGAGACTAGGTCTTATGGCAAAATGCCTTTTGTGATTTGGGAGCAGAGTTCTGAAGTAGTCTTCTGCAACTGTCAAAAAAATTCTTGCTAGACACCTCATGAGAGGAAAGTCCTGCTTATCAAACCTGATTTCCTTCTATGACAAGGTAACCCTTGAACTTCAACAAGGAAAGCTTGTTCATATTCTCCTTTTGAATTTCAGTAAAGCTTTTGATACTATCTCTCAGGATCCTTCTGGACAAAATGTCCAGCACACAGCTGGATAAACACATCATGTGGTGGGGCAGATTGGCTCAAGGGTCGAGCACAGAGAATGATAATGAATGCATTAACATAAAATAGGTGATCTGTCACTAGTGGGGTTCCACAGGGCTTCATCTTGGGCCATCTGCTCTTCAACATCTTTATAAATGACCTGGATTCAGGACTGGAAGGGATACTGAGCAAATTTGCAGATGACACAAAACTGGGAGGAGCTGCTGATTCCCTTGAAGGCAGGGAGGCACCGCACAGACCTCAGCAAAACACAGGACTGCATAATCACCAATCTTGTGAAGTTCATCAAGAGGAAGTGCTGGGTTCTGCACCTGCGATGGGGCAACCCTGGATGTTCATACAGACTGGGGAATGAGGTGCTGTAAAGCAGTGCCATGGAAAGGGACCTGGGGGTCCAGCAAGTTGAATCTGAGTCATCAATGCCCTGGCAGCCAGGAGGGCCAACCCTGTCCTGGGTGGGCATCAGGCACAGCATCACCAGCCGGATGAGGGAGGGGATTGTGCCACCCTGTTCTGCACTGGGGCGGCCTCACCTGGAATATTGTGGGCAGTTTTGGGCACTGCAATATAGGGAAGATATTCAGCTCTTAGAGAGCGTCCAAAGGAGGACAACAAGGAGGGTGAAGGGCCTTGAGAGGAAGGTGTGTTAGGATCAACTGAGGGCACTTGGTATGTTCAGTCTGGAGAAGAGTAGGCTGAGGGGAGAACTCATTGCAGTTACAACTTCCTCATGAGGGGAAGAGAAGGGGCGGGCACTGATCTCTTCTCTGTGGTGATCCATGATAGGACTTGAGGGAATGGCCTGAAGTTGTATCAGCGAAGGTTTAGAGTGGATATTAGAAAAAGGTTTTTCACCCAAAGGGAGGTTAGGCACTGGAACAGGCTTCCCAGGGAAGTGGTTACAGTACCAAGCCTGACTGAGGTCAAGAAGCATTTGGATGATACTCCTGGGCTCATGGTGTGACTCTTGGGGATGGTCTTGTGCAGGGCTAAGTGTTGGACTTGATGATCCTTGTGGGTCCCTTCCAACTTGGCATATTCTGTGGTTCTATGATTCTGTGAACTGAGCATGGAGAGAGTTTTCTCAGCTGTCATCTCTGAAAATGCAAATCTGGAGGCAGCCTCACACCACATCACTGGAAGAATCCAGTCAAAAATACATTGAAGCCATTGAAATTAGGCAAACTAAAATTATTTACAACTCTACCTTCCACAGAGAATAAGGAAGGAGTCAGTGAACCAGGCTCAAAATCTGCTCTATTGCTTAAGTATCACACTTTTAAAGCATGAAGGCACTTGATGTGTGGTTTTTACAGAGTCAGCTGTACCTAATGTAAGTATTCATATCATTAGGTATCAAGATGATGTCTTTACCACCTGAAAACACTTGTCATGCCTTTCACAGCTGGAAACAAAGCTTTATTTGGTATACAGCTATTTATATGTATTAGCTGCATGGTCTGCCTGTTACAGGGTTTCAGAGTGTTCATGAATACTTTTACTGACTCTGTTACATCTCCTAATAAGCACATAACAGTCAGAGAGATCATTTCATGCATATTGATCAACTCCCTTTTTCCCCCCCCATATATGACAGGAATAATATCTCCTTGCACCCCAGTCTTTGACTGGAGGTCAATGACCTCCGAACACAAAACCTGCTCTTGTGGTGTTCCTGTCTTTATCCAAGAGAAACAAATCAATGTTCTTGCCCTGCAAGGCCAGTTAAATTACCACAGGCAACCTTGCTGAGTCTGCAAGTTTCGGGATTGTATTGAATTAATGAAAACCAAAGTGAATTCCTACATTACAGCATCTCTGTTGTAAGGGATCCTAGCTAACAAACTAGTGAAGTAACATCTGATTTTATCAACTGATAATGCATCACTGTGATTTTCTACAATTTACAGATATATTCTAAATGCAAAAGTGTCATTTTCAGATTTCAAAGAAGATTCTGCAAGGGTACCAGTAGGATTTAGGAGTCCAATCGGGTTTAGATTTTTGATAGAAATTAAATTTTCAAGGCACAGATGCCTATTAATAATATAATTCCTACTGAAGATGAACAGCAACTAGGCTTCTAAATACCATGTGTACTGGTAGAAATCTTTTTCCATAACTGCAGATGGTTAGGCACAGCACAGCACCTCTCTTGTTTGATCAGCAGTTCATCTAACCAACATCATCACTTGATCAGTGATAAAAAGCCAAGTCCCAAATTGTGACTGCCTTCCTACAAATTGAATGCTAGCTGCACTTGTCAAATAAGGAAAGATTAAAAGTATTAATGCTTCCTGTTATTTACAGTACTTTTTTTAGAATTACTGACTGTTGAGCTACCTGTGATTTGTACTAATAAACTGTATCTGTAACAACTAGTCGTAAGCTGTAAGGACTGATGATTTTTCATCACTGACTTGTCTCACTCATGGCAGTTTGAGAGCAGGTCTAAGATATATTTATATAGAAAAAAGCTCATATTGTCTCATTAGCAGACAAAGATGTCTTCAGTTTCACTAAAGTTCATTGTAGCTCGTATACACAAAGACTAACACAACATTAATGTTGGTCAAAATAGTATGTTATAGAAGCAGCAGCCTTATTTTCTGCTTTTCAGGTGGTTGTTTCTTTTTGCATTTTAATTTCACTACCCTGAAAGCTGTCTGAAAATTAGGATGAGACAGAAGATGATTTTTTTGTTAGATTACATTGTAAACCTGATTCACTGCCAGTGACAAAAAAGCCTAAATTGAAAAGTATAAACACTTGCAAGAAGTCTGCATACTGTATTTCATGTATTTCATGTTTTCATTCAATTGTGTTTTTCTGTCCCCTTGCAATTTCCCATTTTTACTTTTTTTCTTGTTACTTACGCTAATAAATTTCTTTTTGCCTGAGAAGAGATTTTTGTGTTTTATTTTATCCTTTTCCTGTGGGTTCTCCTGGGTTTCTTGTTCGCATTCCATTTATTTTCTATTAGTTTACAGCAACCACTGTCTATAATAGCAGTCTCAGATTTCTAGAAGCTATTACTCTCTTACAGACAGGGCACTTCATTGATTGTTCTGAAGATAACATGTTTTAGTGACAAGATTGATGGAAGTGAAATCCCAATATGACAAACTGACCAGGCTTTTAAACTAAGGGGCTGTGCAGCTCTGTAACTTCATTTTTAATATGGTAATTTGAAATGTTGATAGAGTTTCTAATTTTTTTTTTTTTAAGTAAAAAATATATTAAGAGTTAAGTACAGGCTTAAATCCTTTGTTTTGCAGGAATTATCTTAAAGATTTTCTTTGCAATGCAATATAAATACATGTTACTGTTTTATGGAAGAAAGGGAGTCAGCTTTCTCCAGAAGGGTACTGGCATGATCCCTTCTTCCACAGCATGCAGAAGAGATAAGGTTTTTCTATGGACAGAACTGGCAGACCCACCAGTCCTTAAAGCAAAAGTGGCTGGAAGACAGTGGAAGTTTTTGAAATGGGAAATCAGCAGAAAGCAAGTTCTGCCTTATTTTCTAGGCCAGAAAACATATAGGCAAGCAGAATATGACACCACTTTTGCATCTCTGAATTTACTTGTTGTATGGAGCCCTAATTGACCTTTGAACTGAGACTCTTGAACAAGGATCATATTCACATGCTGAGGGTCTGCCACCTTCCCTCTGTAGTGAACAGATGGCAGACAGCATCCTGTGTTAACAAGGGCATCATCTGTTGACTGTTGAAGGAAAATATTTAGCTTTCAGATTTTATAGAGTTCTTTAAAGTTGTGGGAGAAGGACTAGAGCATTATTAGGGTCAATTCAATGTGAAGATACAGCAAAAATAGCCAAACAAGCAAAAAACCCCCAAAACAAACAAACAAAAAATAGAGAAAAAGCAAAATACAGAGAAAAAACCATGATGATCAGATGGAAAGCACAGTAGCACAGAGGTGTATAGTGGCATCTCCTGACCTGTGTGCAACAGCAGTTTTGCCATTTAGTACCACAGTCGTAGTCATGTGTCAGGAAAACACAGAAATGGCTAAAACATTTAAGAGCTGCTGGTTTTTTTCTTTAGGTGTTTTTTTTTTGTGTGTGTTTTCTTTTTTGTTTGATTTTTTTTTGTCATTGTGGTTTTATTTTGGTGTTTTGTTTTGCCTTTTTTTTTTTTTCCTGAACAGGTGTAGAACAGCCATCTTACCATAGAAAAAGAGTAAGAGGTGCTGTTTCAATGCCTTTGTGTATGGGATAACTAGTGAGGTAAATGATCAGGGTTTAAGACTGTATTCTTTCACTAGCAAAATCTAGAGCTATTCAATTTTAAAAGAACGTATAAAATTCCTAACCAGTAAAGACTTCATTTTTTTTTTTGAGCCCATGGAATTCATAAGTACAGAAAGTAATCAAGGACAATAGCCTAGCAAGTTTAAAGTGAAAATAGATAATTACAATCTCAAAATTCTGACTTTTTGCAGCTGTAGGTCTGTTACAGGAGCAGGACTGATAGACAGAGGCTCTAGGAGTTAAGCTGAGTTTTAACTGTTAGAACTTAGATGAATACAGTTGTAAAGGACTTTTACTCTATTGCCACTCCTGTAACATTCTTATGTGTTCCTCTGAAGCATCCAGTGCTACTCAGATTGAGAAGCGGAAACATGAATTAGAAGGACTGAAGACCAAATTGTTAAACAATTCCTATTTTTTTTTAAACTTATAATTCAACTCTCTGCTGTCATGTAAATATCCTTTTCAATTGTTGTTGGCTGGACTTCTCGAATGAAGATTTTGGGATAAGCCTGCGCAATGGATTTTTTAGGTGAGGCACAGTGTGTGCGGAACTGGCCCCACCCCCTTTACTCCTGAGGTTCATTTTGCCACGGCCGAGCACGCTCGGACAGTGACAGCGAGTTCCTCGGGATTCGAACCGGCGTCCTCAGAGGAGGAGCCGGCTCCAGAGGCGGTGACTTACACCACTCGGCCAATGCCCTTGGCCCATTTCAGATTAACATTAAAGAAAAAAACAGCAAACAGAAAAGCAGAAAAACAATAATGTCTGGTTGTTGAGCAACCCTGGGAGCCCACGTGGCTCAGAGCACCAGGGGAAGACCTCGCCTTTTCCTCTCTGCCACCGAATGACACAATTGTGGCACTGCAACCACGTCTGCAACACAAGCTGGGGCAGGATCCTTTTCAATATTGCAATTGGAATTTATATTGCATCCTTCCCACACTTTGCTTACCGTGTTTTTAGGTTTGGAAGTAAATATGTAACTGCTTTGTAAAATACCAATAATATAACTGTGAGTGATGCTAGTAATTACATGGGAAACCAACTCCATATTATACTGTCCAATACATGTATTATAAATTGTTATACATCTACCATAAACAGAATGTTGTATTTATGATGCCTATGAGTAATAGAAAGCATATGCTAACAATAGTAAACAAGTCAGGCCACAAAGGCAGAGAGTTTGCCACATCAGCTAACAAGCGGCAGAGGAAATCTACAATTTCATGTTTGCCAATAATCTTGTAATGAAGAGACTCAGAAAGAATAAGTGTCTTTTGGCCTTTGTTACTGCTACAAGTCAGAGAAAAGCTATATGATAACATGCAGACAAGAAAGTGTATCTAAGAAAACATCTCTACTTTGCTACTCTACAGAGCTTACAACTTCAGGTGCAACACAGCATTAACAGTTCTCCCAGCTGGACTTGTTTCAGATGAATACACAGGTCTCCCTACACATAAACTAATATCCAGAATGGTGACGTTTTCCCTTAGTAGAGTGTGCAATATCTAATGGAAAGTGTCTGAAACCATCCAAGCTGAAAATCTAAAATCATTGTAATCTTTGCTTTCACGGCAACCAGGGTAGATCCTGTTGTGCAACGCTGTGTCTGAACATATAATACAACAGCATCTGAGCTCCCAATAGTTTACATGTTAAGAAAGGATGTTGTTGACTGAGAAGAATGGTATAGTGCTGTATTGAGATGCATCCCTTATGTTACAATCTCCACAAATGAACTACTTCTGTGTTCTAAGAGCCCAGAAGTCCTTCAGCACACACTCCTGTGCCAACATTTATAATTGGGACCATACTACATAGGGGTTTTCATGTAGCATTGTGCTATGTATTAAAGGGGAAATTTTTGTTTTAAAACCAAAAACCAACACAGTGAGACTAAACTGCCAGATCTGTGAGATTAAGCTGCCAGATCTAAAATGGCTGAACCATACAGTGCACAAGATGAAAACTGACATTTTTATTTTCCTATAGATTCTTGAAAACTAAATGTATAACAGATGCAAAGTATCAAGGTACCTGAATACCATTTTCAGGTCACAATGCAACAAAGTTTAAAGATTTGCAGTGGAATCCACAGAAAATCCATACTTATACAAGTCATCATAAGCTGAGTTGCTGAGTTTTGCCTCTAACTTAAGTTTCCTTCAGGTATGATTTCTCACCGTCATTGAGAAGATATTAAGTAGGACTCTGGAGGGGCAGGTATATCTGTAGCTGAGCTTATGTCCTGTGTGCCAGAGTCATAGAATGATTTGTGTTGGAAGGGACCTTAAAGATTATCTGGCTCAAATCGTTCTGCCATGAGGAGAGAACGTTTTACTAGACCAAGAGGCTCAAAGCCCCATCCAAACTGATCTTGAAGACATCCAGGGATGTGGCATCCACAGCCTCTCTGGGCAACCTGTTCCAGTGCCTCAACACCACCACAGTAAAGAATTTCTTCCTAAATAAACCTACACTCCTTCAGCTTAAAGCCAGTTCCCCTTTTCCTCTCACTGCATGCTCTCTGCAGCCTTCTAAGCCCAGTTTATGCACTGGAAGGCTCCCATAAAGTCTCCCCAGAACCTTCTCTTCTCCAGGCTAGACCACTTGTCTTCATAGGAACAATGTTCCAGCCCTGTGATCAGTTTAGTGGCTCTCCTCTGGACTCATTCCAACAGGTCCATGTCTTTCTTCTTCACCACCCTGGGCAGGGTCTCAGAAGAAGAAAGGTAGAAGGGCAGAATCGGCTCCATCAACCTGCCGGTCATGCCTCTTTTGATGCAGCCCAGGATGTAGTTTCCTATTGGGTTGTAAGTCCACACTGTTGAGTCACATCAAACTTTTTGTCTGCAAACGCTTTCTCCCCAGAGCTGGTATCCTGTACTTGTGCTTGGGATTGCCCTGATCCAGGTGCAGAAATACTACAGTAACCTATGAACTTTGGGTAAGTATGTACCCTTATGGACTGCAAACTACTGAAGTTTTTACTGAAGATAGGAGCCATGTTGCCAAATACCACAGTATTTGGAATCCTGTCTGTATTTAAGACACTCAAGATGATGATCTGTACTCAAGGTCTGTATATACGCTCTTCAGGCAGCAGTCCAGTTTTTCTACTTCCTTGCTGCTAGGCTTTGTGAGCTATTGCATGTGGCTGTGAGCATAGAGGCTTGATTCTCTCATGTCTTCACTGATTTAATTTTGTCTTAACTGTACTGAAGCCAAAGGCAGTAATTTCTTTTTCAATGTCTTTGCAATGGGCAGGACATGGTAAGGGAAGTTTTGCTTCTGAAAGCTTAAAGACATAGTAAACTATTCCTTGTTCCCTTTTCTGGTTATTACATTTCTGAGAAAAGATTAAAGACAGCAAAGGGTTGAGGATTNCCTGCTAATATTCTGCAGAATGATACATCTGAAGAGCTCTATTAATAAAGTTAAAGTTAAGATAGATAAGAACTGTGTGAATTCACTAATTTTATTAAATATATCTTAGTTGATATTTAGCTATAACTGTGTGTTGTTAGATAGTTTTGATGAAGTGTATTAGTTTTAGAAATATGCATAATTGTGTGTGAAGATAGTTCCTTCTTGTACTTTTGAAATCCCCGCACAGTGGAACATAAAGATGCAAAAATGTAAACAAGAAAGGAAGAAGAAAGCCTTTTCTGCCATTTCTGAGTAGAACTGTAACTTTAGATGAAGAGGAATAAATTCTCATTTTGTTTCTTGATGCAGTCAGGTTGTCTTAATTAACAACTAAGGTATATAAGCCTCCTATTACGACACCAAAACTGTGTCTGTGCAAAAGTTGTTGGCTACTGGCTTAATTATTGATTTTGCATCTTAGCCCAACATAAATCATGTTCTAATTAATATCAAAAACCTCAAAGCACTTTCCACGAAGTCTAGAGTCTGATTTGTAATGTCATAATACTTAAAGTCTGAATGACCACCTAGAAATATTTTTGAAATATAAATGGATTTTTAGAATATGTCTAAACTGAGGATTGTTTCTGGTGTTCAGTGCAAAGACTGGACTCATCAGTTTTATATCTCTTGTACTTTATGGTAGGGCCCAGAAACATCATGTCTCTCCAGGAGTTTTGGCAAGTGGAGCTTGGGACCAGCTCAGAGGTCAGCCCTGCACCCTTAGTGCCATGGGAAAAGCATTTCAGCTGCCTTGTCAAAGCCTACCCCAAGCTGTGCCTTTAGCTGGCACTGCCCTTCTGTTCCCTGGCTGGGGCTCTGGGACAGCCCTCGCTCTAGCTCTGCCCTTTCCCCCGGGGAGTCCTTACAGCTGCTGGTCCCCAGGGAGCAGCCAACAAGTGCCACTTAAAATGACACTACTATTTAACCTGCCAGTCCCTGACAAACCCTGTAACAGAGGCAGAGAGAAGGCAAGAAATTCCCTGGCAGCAGCAGAACTTGCCTGAATAATAAAGACCAATCAACTTCGCAGCTTTCAGCTTTAGATGCTGGAAGAAGAACATCCTCCAGACTAGCTGCAGTGAGAGGTCAACTCATGAGGACAAAGACTCAAATTTGCAATTTTACAAGCAGAAGCAAAACAAAATTAATGTTCCAGGTTGTTGTTCCAGGTTCTGTGCATCACCTTCCCAATAGTATTATCATAATATCCTCCACATGAAGCTAACCTTGAAGTTTCTGTAGGAGTTACAGCTGGTGCAAAGCATCCCAACCGGCAAGTAAGAAGGCCTTACAGAGTTAAGTAGGAGTAAACTTGCAAATCAGCCCACAGAATGATTTGCCTCTTTTAGATAAACACTGTGGCTTTATGAAGAGGGAGCAGAGCACCTCCATGCTGCCATTGTGGTCCCAACAACCCATAAAGACCTAATCCCAGCATTATGTTACCAGATGCTCAGGAGTTCACTAATCCACTAGCTATTACACCTGCATTCCAGGGTTTTAATAAGAAATTCTACAGCTGAATCCTTTATATGGCTCTTGAAGAAATTGCATACTTCAGAGATACTCTGCCCCCTTCCCTTCAGAGCAGCAGGAAATTGCTGTTATGAGATATTCCCCCTCTAGAAGAAATGTGGGTAACCTCTGGTTTAAATCCTCAGAAGTTCTTGTGGATGGTGACAGTGTGTGGTGGAGGAATTCTGCTAACACTACAACTGAATGTTGCTGTGTTACTCTTCTTTGCTCTTAGATCCTCCACAAATATTCCATGAGCATGGATTTTATGAACAACCGCATAGGAAATGTATTTTCAGGTAAGCCACTTGATATTCTAAGCGGATATCTGTTCAGCTGCACCCAAGTAGTTGGTTGATATCATGCCTTAGACACAGATATGAACTCACTGCAGTGAGAGAATCATAAATCCCAATGCTAACCTAATGGCAAAAGAGTATAGTGCTCAAGTTTTTTCCCCTCAGATTTCAGTAGTAAGTTAAGTCATAATATCAACTTGTCAGCATTTTGTTGTTTAAGGATAGAGATGCAGTTTCTTCTGGGCATTCTAGCATATGTAAAAGGTGATATTGCTTGGATTTTAAATACTTCGTTGTGATCCTTTTTTTCATATGTTGTATTCACTTGATGTCTCAACTGGATTAATCACCTGTTATTATCAGTCTACCATAACTCATTCCTCCTTAGAATTTTTTTCTTCTCCTGAAACCTACTTCTGTAGTTGGAAGGCAAAGGCATTAATAATCAGTAGACTTTTGTCCTGCATAAAACATGCCATCTTGGAAAATGATTACTCTGATTGATTGCCTAAATTGCAATACACAGTTTCCCTTTTCTATTTAGATGGACGACAACTAGGAAAAGTTCTGAGGCAACTGTGTGGATCTTGATTCTATCAAAGAGAGGCTACAGGGAATTTCCTAAAAAAAAAAAAAAAATCAACATAGGAAGTAAGAAATTGTCTCTGATAAGTAAGCTGAGGAAAACTTTTCAATAGTTTCCACTCTTGGTTTTTTGTTTGTTTGGTTGGTTTTTTTGGTTTTTTTTGTGTGTATGTGTGTGTGTTTTGGGTTTTTTTTGTTTGTTTTGTTTTGTTTTGTTTTTTCCCCAGAAGCAAGTGTATTTGTTTATATGATATCCATTCCAGCTGTGTATCTAACGATATCTCAAGTCAGGATTGGGAAGGGGGGAGGAGGAAGTGGCACAAAGTGAACCATGATTTGGATAAAATATTTGTCCCCCCTTGGAAGGAATTAATTGATTTTTTATTAAATAAACTAATAATTAAGGAAAGTTTCTTGCCCCTTTTTCCCAAGTTTTGACTGCAAGTTTCAGGAAGACATAGATCAGTGCATTTAGAAAGTACTCTAGTACTATAGCAGAGAATAACACTAAAAAGATAGCATGCCACCATTTCACCAGAACAAGTTGAATGTATGTTAGTGAACCACTGCAGTTTCTTTTTAAATCAGAAAGCAGATGATTCATTAATGTGTTTGGACACTTCCAGTGTGGGAAACTGAGTAGATGACAGTACAAGGCTCAGGATTCTTCCAGGATGGTAATGTGACAAAACAAAGGTCTTCACACTCACCTATGAAAGAATCATTGGAGATATTTCAGTAAAAATAGAACGTGAAACAAAACAAAGACATTATGAATCACCAAAAAGTCACAATGTAGTTACGACAGAAATAGATGTACCTTCAGTTATCACATTTATTCATACACTGAAATATTCATAAACAATATTGAAATAATTATGACATTGTACATTCAGGCTTTACGTTTTCCACAATTTTACTTTTAAAGATTTTTTTTAAAAAGTGAAGCACTCAAGTCCAATATTTTGAGTCATATAACTTCTTAGGCCAGTTCTGAATTTGGNGGTGCGGGGCTGCCCCCGTGGTGGGGGATGGGGCGTGGAGAGGCTCAGCATGTCTCTCTGGGATGGGCAGTTTGGAATGGGTGGGAAATGCCATGCAGAGAGGGAAGAGCCGGGATCCCTTTCTGTGGGCAAAACTCTCTCCCAGTCCTTGGCTGGAGGAGGGATGGTGCACTGGCTGGGGAGCCGGCGATGGAGCAGGACTCCCTGCCTCCATGGATGGCAGCCGTCAGTTCTCTCAGGAAACCTGCCACAAAATCCCTGGGCAGCAAATCTCTCTCTCCCTTTCTCTCTCTTCGAAGCACTGGGAACTCCGAAATCCAGGGACTGGAAATGGGAGAAAAGGAAGGAGACCAAACCTGCAGGACAGAGGCTCTCTGAAGGAGACATCTCTCTCTCCCCCATGGCAATCCTCCTCCCCTGCCAGCCAAAAAAACCAGAGCCCTTTCCCCTTAGCCACACCCATCCCATCGATTAAAGTTGCTAGGTACCCCCCCTTCACTCATCATCTACTCCTTTGTTATCTAGCCGTGGGGAAATATAAGGGCCTTTAACTCCTAATTTGTTGGTTGGTGAAAGGAAAATTCCACCACCTCCTAAAAAACTATAATATGCCTTAAAGTCTTTTCTAATAAAACAAAAAATATTTGAGTCACTGAACGCCGATATTCGGAAGTCACAACAGCTGTGATTCTGATGCACTTTACAAATCACTCCAAAATTAGCAGAATATCATCATTCCTTGTCCAAACAGTACTTTCATTAGGATTAGTTTTATTCTATTCAACACTGAAGAGAACATAGTACAACACAAGAAACTATTATTGTGCTAGTTTAGAGTTAAACCAGCAGGAGAAATCAATCCAACTCAGAATGGGATTCCAAGTCACAATAACAATTTAATAAAAGATCACAAAATAGACTGATACAGCAGGAAAAATTCATTTGTGCCACAAAAACCCAAATGTACAGCCCAGCACAGTGGGGCATGAGCAGAATGGAGATCACCAACCCCTATGCTGAACTCCACGTGGCCTTCCTGAATTCAAAGTAAGAATAAAGGAAGAAACCTGGTGATGAAAATGATGGTTGCATTCTGATGGCAGTCTCAGTCCGGTCGAGGCTCTGCTCCTCCTCTGGATCTGAAGAGAGATCCCAGTCCCAAAACCCCAAGCTTATCTCTGCTTGGGCTTAGATGGGAACGCCCAGTCCCTCCCCCAGGGTGGAGAGTTTCACAATGGGTGATTTACTCTGTGAGGTGAACAATGGCATATTTTTGGCATCCCTGATGGTCCATTAGCAGACATGACCCCTCAGGAGGGTGTGAAGGCAGGAAAACTTCTTTATCTCACAGAAGTTCCCAAACAGCCAGTTTGTAGCCTGAGGGATTGGATGTGCCTTAGACAGCTGCTGCAAATGTGCCATTGTGAGCAGTTCATGAGAAAAATGTCATAGAGGGTTTAGACTACACACCCACACACTGACAAACTGACCCTGGCTACTAAAACCAGGAAAATTATGAAAACTGGAAAATAGTGTCTTTCACTTACTTTTCATGGGTTTCTGTAGCTGAATTTTAGTAGAAGAAGGCGGAGGGCTTCCAGGATGGTTTCTGTTAGAAGCTGCTAGAAGTTTCTCCTGTCCTTTTGAGCTAATTAAAATCCTAGTTATGCCTCTGTGATACATATTCAAGAATTGGAGTGTT
>VXAU01003441.1:0-39969 GCA_013399695.1 Formicarius rufipectus | reverse complement strand
GGGGGGTGGACTCATGATGGAGAAGTCTGAGGACTATCTCCCATGGGAGGGACCCCACGGGAGCAGGGGAAGGACTCAGAGCTGCAGCCCCCCTGCAGACCGTGGTGAAGACTGTGGTGGAGCAGATTGTCCGGCTGCAGCCCACGGAGCCCATCGGGGTGCAGAGAACCGACTGCACCCCATGGAGTGACCCACAGGACAAGACCAATGGCAGCAGCAACAACGCCACCTGCGAAACTCCCGTTCCCTGCTCTCTCAGACTGCTGGAGGGAGGGAGGAGTGGCAGGAGGGTTCTTAAGACTGATTTATTTCTTACTTTTTAGTTTTAGTGCTTTTAGTTTTAGTTCTTATCTTGTTAGTAATAAATTTAAGTATTTAGCTACTCTGAGTTTGTTTTGCCATTATCTCTCAGCTGTTTTTTGCCTTTTCTTGTTTTTTCCCTTTCCCTCTGGGAAAGGGTCAGGGAGGTGGAGCCTGGAGGTTTGGATGGACACTGGGTGAAAACTACCACATTACTGAATCTTCTGCTTTGGTTACTTTTTTCTTTTCCTACAAATTATCAAAACTTGATTGCTCCATTTTTGTACAGCTTCATTGCAATAATTCAGTACCTAATTAAGTACAAGAGCTAGTGCTCAGATCCATCAGTTTCCATAAGAGCTGCTGAAAACACCCACCACAGTGTAGATCTCAGGGTCCTGTGAGAATTTACATGTTACACTGTCATGACAAGGCATATGAAACCTTAAGTTTTACTTCAGAAAGTAAAACTGAGAGTTAAAAATATCCTTTTTAAAGCTATAGTAAAATATAGGCGGTGACTTTAAGTTTATGGCCTAATTTTGGCTGGGACAAGGAAAATTTTTGGCAGTACCAGGAAGAGGGTGTGGCTGATGGGGCAGGGCCAGGCCCCAGATGTTACTCTGTTCCACCTCATGTCTTTGCTGGGGGTGGGGGAAAGGGACTCTATGGCTTTCAAGAAAAAGGGCACAGCTTCTGGTCAAAAAAACATGATGGGGGGGGAAGTTGTCCACCATTGTTCATTGTCTCAGGTTTGTGGTAAGCATTCTTGAATGTGAATCATCCTGTCATTTGTATACTTTTGTTATTAATATTGTTGCTGTTACTGTTAATTTTGTTATTGCTGTTTCCAGTAAATTGCTCTTATCTCAACCCGTGATCTTTACCTTTTCTGCTTCTAATTCTCAACTCCATCCCGTCACAGTGGGAAGGGGGAGGGAAAGTAGAGGGGTGAGACAGAGTAGCATTTGGTTTGGGAGAGTCTCACTGGGGGCCCTAAATTGGATAATATAATTCATAAGCCATGACAGCTTTATTTTGGGGCACAAAGGGCTGAGATAACAGCAGATCTGCCCGGAACAGGTTAGAAACAATTTCGATCTTAAGCATTTGTTCTACTAGCCACTGGTCACAATGTTTCTTGCTCTGTACAGCTGGGTGTGGTACCTAATCTGGTATATGTTTCCGTACATGCATTGCATGCCCACCACAGTGCTCTTTTTCAGAGCAGGAGAGAGATCAGGATTGCTCTGTTGATGTACTGCAGGATATCTGTTTATGACATGATAACATCAAGGGCAATGAGGGTCATTTGGAGTGTGTGTTCAGTGCTGCTCTCCTACCTTTACCTCAGGCTATCCAGAAATGTGGGGGACAATAAAAAGAGGTTTTTTTCAAATACATTAATGGCAAGAAGCAGTATAGAAATACCATTGGCCTGTTATAGGATGAGGATGGTCACCTCACACACAGGGACAGAGACAAGGCAGGGGTGTTTCATGCTTTCTTTACTTAAGTCTTCAAAATGAGTTATGGACCAAGGAGGTCTCAGTGCACTGACTGGAAGACCATGACCACAACTAGAGGAGCCCTGCCTCAAGCTAGATAGAGGAATGGGAAAATTTGGTCTCTTGGACTGTGTGGATCTGGTGACCTGGCACATCAGATCCACTAGAGTATAAGGCTTTAGTTGACACTGATGCACACTGTATCCTGATGTCATCAGGATATGTAGGGCCAGAAACCATCTCTGTTTCTGGCGCAACAACAGCAACCCAACAGCTGACTGTATTGGAAGCTGAAGTGAGTCTGACTGGGAATGAAGAGAAAAAAACCCTTGTGACTGTCCCAGAGGCCCCATACATCCTGGGCATAGATTAACTCAGGAGAGGGTATTTCAAGGACCCAAAAGGGCATGGCTGGGCTTTTGGGATGGCTGCTGTAGAGGCAGAAGAAATTAAACAGGTGAGTTCCTTGCCTGGTATCTCAGAGAACTCTTCCTCTGTGGGATTGCTGAGGGTCAAAGAACAACAGGTATGGATCACTACAACAGTGCACTGTCGACAGAACCGCTCAAACCGGGACTCTGTGTCCGCCATCCATGAGAAGACTCGTGGACTGACAGTGGCCAGCAAGACTCACTCACCCTTTAGCAATCCTGAACTGCCAGTGTGTAAGTCCAACGGAGAGTGGAGGCTGACAGTAAACTGCTGTGGCCTGAATGATGTCACACCACCTCCCAGTGCTGGACATGATGGACATGCTGGAACTTAGTACCAGCTGGAGTCCAAGCAGCAAAGTGGTGTCACCACTGCCATTGCTAATGTTTTTCTCCATTCCTTTATCAGCAGAGTGCAGCCACAGTTTGCTTTCATCTGGAGGGGCATTCAGAACACCCAGAGCTGACTGCACCGGGAGTGGAAACACATCCCCACTATTTGCCATGGACTGATCCAGACTGTACTGGAAAAGGCGGTGGCTCCAGGGTACCTGCAGTACTTTGATGGCATCATCATATGGGAAATACAGCAGAGGAAGTTTTTGAGAAAGGGGAAAAGATAATCCAGATCCTCCTGAAGGCTGGTTTTCCCATAAAGCAAAGTAAGGTCAAGGGACCTACCCAGAAAATTAATTTTTAAAGAGTAAAATGGCAAGATGAACATTGTCAAATTCCAATGGGCATGTTCAACAAAATAGAAGATACGTCCCCTGTCAACCAGCAAGAAGGAAATATAGTCTTTCCTAGGTACTCTGGGTTTTTGGATGATGCATATTCCAGATTACAAGTTCCAGAGGGATTGTAAACCCGCTCTTATCATGTGACATGAAATAAGAATGATTTCAAGTGGGATCCTGAACCACAACAAGCTTTTGGACAAATCAAACAGGGGATCATTCATGCAGTACCCCCTGAGCCAGTGAAGACAGTACACGATGTGAACTCTATGCTGCAGACAAGCAGAATGGTCCTTTCTCAAGTCTCTGATAAAAAGTACCCAGGGACGCTCGAGGACAAGCCCTGGGGTTCTGGAGTAGGGGATACAAAGGATCCAAGGCCTTTGACATCCCAATGGAAAAAGAGATTAAGGTCTTGTGCTTCAGAAGTGATTGGCACCAAACCCGAGCTCCACCTGGCACCCCAACTACCAGTGCTGGGCTGGATGTTCAGAAGGAAAATCTCTTCCAGACATCATGCCACCGATGCTATGTAGAGTAAGTAGATTGCTCTGATCACACAGCGAGCTCAAGTAGGAAATTCTGGTCACCCATGGATCTTAGAAGTCATGAACTGACCTCAAGGTGAAAATTGTGGACAATCATCAGAAAAGGAGGAGGAGAAGGTGACAAGTGCTAAGCAGACCCCACCATATAATCAGTTACCAGAAAATGAAAAACAATATACTCTCTTTACTGACTGTTTCTACTGTATTGAATGGATACATCAAAAATGGAAGCAGCAATACAGAGTCTTAACAAGGTGAGTCACAGAAGCTATTGAGGGACAAGGTGGATAAAGTCAGGTTGCAGAGCTGAAAGCCATCCAGCTGGCTTTAGATATCACTGAATGAGAGAACTGGCCAGAGCTCTACCTCTGCACTGACTTGTGGATGGTAGCAAATGCTCTGTGGGGGTGGCTGAATCGAGGGAGAAAAAACAGTTGGCAGTGCAGAAGTTAAACCCATCTGGACTGCTGACTTGTGGTAAGACTTTGCTGCCCAGGTAGAGAAATTGGTGGTGAAAGTAATGTCATGTAGATACACACATATCCAACAGTCAGGCTATGGAAGAACATCGCAAAATGGACAGGTGGATTGAGCTGCCAAGATTAAAGTATCTCAGGTGAATCTGGGCTGGCAATGTAAGGGTGAATTATTTCTGACTTGGTGAGCCCATGATGTCTTAGGGCTCCTGATCAAGGTGTGGACTTCACCGTGGACACTATCTCCCAGGTTATCCATACCTGTGAAACATGCATGGCAATCAAGCAGGCCAAGAGGGTAAAGCCTTTGGGGTATGGTGGACAACAGTCAAAATATAAATATGGGGAGGCCTGGCAGGTCGATTGCATCACACTCCTTCAGATCCAGCAAGGCAAGTACTATGTGCCTTGAAGAGGATCTTATGTGGCAGTATAGAACCCCAGAAAGAATGGAGTCAGGCAACAGGACTCATTTAAAGAGTAACCTCATAGACACTTGGACCAGGAAGCACAATACTGAGAGTGTGTATCTTGTTCCCTGTCATGCACCAACCTCTGGGAAAATTGAACAGTACAATTGACTGTTAAAAACCACATTGAAAGCAAAGGGTGGGGGAACTTTCAAACATTGGGATCTACATTTATCAAAGGCCAACTGTTTAGTTAACATGAGAGGCTCTACTGAGCTTGCCCTGCCCAATCAAAACGTTCACATACCTTAGAAGTGGATAAATTCCCTGTGGTACATATGAAGAATATGTGAGAGAAAACAGTTTGGATTAGTCTTGCTTCAAGAAAAGGTAAGACAATCCGGGGGGTTGTTTCTGTTTAAGGACCTGGATGTGTGTCCTGGTTTTTGTAGCCAGGATCAATTTGTCACTGTGTGGGTATGTATTCTAAAACCTTCTATGTCATTTTTCCCACAAACTGCTCACAATAGTCCATTAGCAGCTATTGTCTAAGGTACCTCAGGCTACGAACTGGGTGTTTAGGAATGTCTGTGAGATAAGGAAGTTCTCCTACTCCCACACCCACCTGAGGGGTCATATCTGCTAATGGCCCATCAGGGATGCCAAAAATAGGCCATTGTTTATCTCACAGAGTAAATCACCCATTGCTTAAGTCTCCACCCTGGGGGAGGGACTGGGCGGAGCCTAAGTGGATATAAGCTGGGATTTGGGACTGGGAGCTCTCTTCAGATCCAGAGGAGGAGCAGAGCCTCGATCAGACTGAGACTGCCACCAGATTGCAACCATCACTTTCACCAGCAGGTACCTTGTTTTCTTTTTACTCTGAACTAAGGGGGGGCCACGTGGTGCTCAGCACAGAGTTGGTGAGCTCCACTCTGCTTTTGCCCCACAGTGTTGGGCTGTACATCTGGTGTTTTTTCATGGCACAAGCAAATTTTCTTTTCTGTTTCAGTGTATTTTTGTGACCTTTTAATAAATTGTTATTCTGACTTGCAATCCCATTCTGACTTGGATTCATTTCTCCTGCCAGTTTAACTCTAAACCAGCACAATGTGTTTGGTGGGTAATGCAAAGGGACAGAGAAACAAAATGTGTACCTCAAGGGGATTTGATTTCTGAGTGAGAACAGTCTATATTGAGTTTTATAATATCAGTTGCTGAATGACACTGCCACTGTATGCCATGGGCAATGAGTATGGACTGCACACCTCTCAAGAGCTTTGGTGCAGCTTATAACCAGCCAACAACAAAGCAGTTCTCCTGCCCTGAAAGACTTCAAGATGGCTAGAACTCACAGTCATCAACGAAATTAACTCAACAGACATCTTGGAGGATTGGCTGTTGACTATGGAAATGATACCTGTGTTTGTTTATGTATATTTTATATGCTATATGCATAAGTATATATGTATATATATCTGTGCATATATACATAGGTATATATCTCTCTGTATGCATATGAATATATGTGTATATACATATACATGTATGCATATCTAATTGGAATGTATAGGATCTTGGCATGGTGTAGATGGTATGTTATAAAGGGTAGATAATGTCCTGATTCCCGCCACGACAGGGTTATGGCATGGCTAGGGCCTGGAGGTTATTCTGTAACAACTCACATCCTTGCCAGTGTCAGGGGAGAGAGAGTTTCTTCTGGGGAGAAGGTGTTTCTTCTGCTTGAGTAAAAGCTCTGAGTGGTAGCATATGGAAGTTCATTAACCAGATGAACTTGGAGATCTCCAGGATACTTTCATAGAAGACTACTGCAACTAGTACGGTTGCACATCCCACTCTGTGCTGCAGAGACCTACCTACAAACCCCATCCTCAAAACATACCAAGCTCAATCAAACCCCAGCTTATCCTTTGCATTTTATGATTTTATGAAATTGAGGAATTGCTCTATAATCTTGCTGGTGAACATTTTATAGGCAGCAGGTACAGACTTAAAGGCAGTTTTGGGAAAAGCAATTTATTTGAGATTGTGAATTCAATCATATACCTGATACTATTTTATAAGGAAGGTACATCCTCTGTTTCATTTTTCTTTCTGTGCTGCAAAACTCATTGTAGTCAAAAGGTAAATCCTTTCCATCCACAGGGCAGCTTCCTGTTCAATGTCACAAGCAGATAATATGTGTTCTTCAAGAGGCATGATTTCATAGCTAAATATTTCCATAACCTTTGTTGAAGAGGAAATGTTTTTCATTTCAGAACACTGAAAACTTTAGCAGACTTGAGAACTACTGAAGGGATGAGAGGTTCTTTTCTCACTTGTTCATGTCGATTATGCCAGTGTATGATGCTTAGACACCAGTCACTGTGTCTCAGGTTGTTCTCATTCAGATGGCTGTGGCAACACTTTTTTATTGTCCTAAATAATGAGCAAGTCACTCTGCTTGAAAGTAGTGAAACATCCAAATTTTTTCTTGGTGACAGAAACCTAGCTAGAGAATATCTTTTTATGGAATGGATGAGGAAAGAGATAACACAGCAAAGTGCAAATGACATTAAATTCATTTGAGAGATTTAGAGCTACCTGTTCAAGTTTGCCAGACTGCCATATACTTGGTTGAAAGGGATATCAAAAGCTATGGTTGGCTCTACTTTATCTGTAGTAGAGCTGCTGTTCTTTGGAGTTTCTAAAAATAGCCGTCAAAGTGGTTTAGTCTTCATTCTTGGATGCAGAATCCTTAGCAAGGGTTCATAGGAACCTGGTGTATTTAGAAATGACCTGGCATTCTTGAATGAAGACTTTTTGCTTACCCAATAGTTTCAAAAGATACATCTTTCCCCAGGGATTTAAACTCACACATTCATTCATACATTTTCACTATATACAGTAGTAACACAAAGAATACATATATTTTAATGTATAGAAATTGCACTAGAAGACAAAAACAGGGTTCATCATCTCATAGCAGAGGATATGATATACCAAACTGTGGTGGTTTGTCTCATTCTCAGCAAGTACTCACTTGGCATAATACTTACCTTTCATTTTGTCAAGGGAGTCATGAAAGATCAATGTAAATGGAGAAATGGGTGTTTGATGTTATCAGATCTGGTACAATACCATTAATCTGAGCAACAATAAAGTAGTATTTTTAAGGCAGGTGTACCAAATAACACCAAAAAGTTATATGAATAATTCCACTATTTTTGACTACCCTAAAGCATCTATGGCTCAGACATGCCTCACAATAAAGTGATTGAACATTTTGCACAGTATTAGTTCTCTGATGTTCATGTTTTTCTCTCCTTGAATACTTTCCTGCTTTGAGTGCAGCAAGTTATATGTGCATATGAAAAAATAATGTAGCACAGGAAGCAGTGACATAATTGGATGAAGGCTGGGAGGACACCTTATTGAAGTGTTCCTGAAAAATAATCCTGTGATCCTATAGACCTTCTACAGTCTACTAAATGAAAGATTCTTCAAGTGTCGAAAGCAAAATAAAAGATATTGATTATTAAATATGTATTACAGAAAAAGATATTTCAGTCTATCATAAGCATAATGTAAATGCAAATAGGAGCTTTTTCTAACAAATTCTCTCCGAGACAGAGTACGGGAAGTTTTGGCTTGACACTGAAAATCACTTACCAAGAATACTAAGCAAGTTTCATTCTCAGATGATCACAGTAAGTGCCCCATTATACAAATCACAGAGTTTACGTTCTCAAATACGTATGGTAATTTTTTATTTTTTTTAAGTAAAATCCTCAGACCAATTGAGATTTCAATTCATCTGAATTCTGCCACATCAATATGTTGGCAATAGATTCAATGCATAAAGAATCAGTTTGTTCTTGAAAGTCTACTAAACCTTATTATTTCAGTGACAATTCATGGAAGTAATGATAAGAAATGTGAGAATAGCTATTTCCTGGTTGCTACCTGCTTAAGTGCGGTGGGCGTTGGCCGAGTGGTGTAAGTCACCGCCTCTGGAGCCGGCTCCTCCTCTGAGGACACCGGTTCGAATCCCAAGGAGCTCGCTGTCACCGTCCGAGCATGCTCGGCCGTGGCAAATGAACCTCAGGAGTAAAGGGGGTGGGGCCAGTTCCGCACACACTGTGCCTCACCTAAAAAATCCATTGCGCAGGCTTATCCCAAAGTCTTCATTCGCAAAGTCTAGCCAACAACAACAACTTGCTTAAGCTGGAAATCCATCTAAGTGGACAATAGCTACTTAAAAGCCCTTAGACAGTAAAGATATATCAAGAAATACCAAAATCCTGGCCTGCATCAGAAATGAGACCTTTTGATTTTTAATGCATTTAAGAGACATTTACAATGCACTGACCTTTTTGTGATTTTACAGAGAGGAATTTATATTTCACCGCTACACAGTTCTGTAATGTAGGATCCTGAACGAGATTTGCCACATGCAAGAAAGTTATCAGGGTTGAACTGTATCACTCTGCTAAAAGATTGTTTATACACCTTTAAGGAAACATCTGCTGTCAGAGAAGATCAATTGTTTTTAATGGCCAAGTATAAACCTTACACTGCACCAGGCTAACTGTCTTGGCACCACTGCTATAATCAGATGGCCTTGGAGATCTTGCTTCCATAGCATTATCTACAAAAAAATTAGCTTTTTCAAGACAGGATGTCCACTGACTTGCTACTAGCCAGGGCCAAAAGGAGACTTCTGGATCCCAGGAGGAACCAAGTTTCCAAGTCATGCTTTAGTAGCCAGTTTTTCTAACCACCTTGTATCCAGACTGGCTAGGACCCAGGCAAATACTTGTTAGAATCCAGACTGCTGCACAAGTGGTCAGAACTCACTTTCATTACATGTCCTATAAGAGGCAAATTAAGATAAATTTACCTATTACACTTCCCCACAAGCTATGGCTCCACTTCTTGTTCAGCTTCAGGGTGCATGTCACCATTCATGGTTATAAGTTAATTCCCATCCCAGTGTGCTGCTACTACCAACCAGAGATACTCCCTTATGTGCCAAGTATGTTCCTAACCCTTACAACGATTCAATAGTATAGTTGATTTATGACATACTACATCAACTGTAAAAGGACCATGTTACTTTTTTTGACTGCCAGTCAAGGAAGGCTACACTGAGGGCAGATCTTTGGGAAAGCATGTGCAATTCTGAAAATACTCCTTAATCAGGGGATGGGGGAATTTAGGCACCTTATATTTAGGGAGAATGCATTATTGATGAATGCATTATTTTCATATCAGCGGAATTACTAAAGCAATTAAAACATCCCAATATATATTCATAAAAGTCTGTTGTTTTCACTGTTGACCAAAAGTCTGCTTCAGTCTGTAAAGAAAGAGGATTACTGACATTACTTTGTCAGCCTCTTAAGTTTTGGCAGACAACTTTTATCTTTCAGCAATTTGAAGCAATTAATTTCCTCCATGGAACAGTTATGATCAAGCATATTTATGTTATCATTATAAACTACCTGACAGTATTATTTAAGTGAAAACTGTATTTCTTGTTTTCCCACACTGCTATGCCATCTTAAATAGCATCAGTGTGCCATTTAGAGTTGGAGAAGGAATCCTAGGAAACTGAAAAATTTTACAGCAGCGAGATATGATTTAAATTCTCATTAATTCAAGCTTTTGTTTGCAACTGTGACTCTTTTGGAAGCCTTTTTATTTATCTTTCA
Source organism: Formicarius rufipectus (assembly GCA_013399695.1). NCBI lineage: Eukaryota > Metazoa > Chordata > Aves > Passeriformes > Formicariidae > Formicarius > Formicarius rufipectus. Next base: position 29,842 of record VXAU01003441.1, on the reverse strand, counting down.
TGAAGTTGTGATAAGCACAAATAAATTTGTTTATCTTCTACATTGTGCTATATGTTTGCTATAGTGTGGTGGTGTGATTTTAGGCTTTCCTGGGAGACAGATCACATGGGTTGCTGTATCCAAATGAAGTATTCCATCCTATATTACATCAGCTTAGATATAAGAAAGGATAGATGGAAGTTTTGAGTCAGTCTTTTTCCTGTGGTGAAGGACATCGGTTGGGGACCTGCTCTCTCTTTGGGGAGAGCTGCATATCTCTCTCTGGGAAGTAGACTTTGTTTACTTGTTCTTTATTGTTTGTGTGTGTGTGCATATAGTAATATTAAGTTCCTTTCTCTTCTCTGTATATATATATGTATTTCTATAAATTCATACTGCTTCAGTAGTATTAGAATCCACTTTTCACCTAGTGTGGTTTTTTTTTCCCCCTTTTCCCCCTGTGGTTGGGAGTGGGGGGGGGAGCTGCTGTTTTGGGGCCTTTGGATATTTGCCTTTGGCCAGGGATAAACTACCACATATAGATGGATAAATTCTTCATGTTCTCTACTCAGAGAAATGGGATAGAATTCAAAGAGTTGGGATATCCAATAAATGTGATTTCAGTACTGAAAATGCCAGGTTGTCACTTCTGTTTCAGTATCTTACCTGACTTTCCTTTCTCCTTTGAATTTTTAATTTGGAGGCTAAACATCAACCACTAGAGTAGTTTATGTGGCCTAACAGTAAAGCAGCCAAGAGTTTAATTTGTTTGGAACTGTTTTAAACATTAACATTTTTTGCAACTGTTTTCTGGACTCTGTAAGAATGTTTATGTTTTGGTCTGAACCACAAAGATACAGGAATGTTTGAAAAAATAACCAACCAAAACATAGATTTAGTGACTGCAAAGTCACTTGCATATTTCAAAACCAGAGTGAATCCGTGGATTACATTGCTTTAAGGCCTTGAGCTGCACTTCATAGATGGAATTTTGCCATAATGGTTCCTGGCACCATGATAGTCATCAAAGTGAAGAATATTCAACAACAGCCATCTCACAAATTGCTGTGGGTGTCCAGTCTAGTTTGTGGGATAACTTTTTACTGCAAGGGCTGCTACAAGGTAGAACACTTCCGTTATCTGTCTTGCTCTCATCACAAATTGTTTTACACTGCAAATAAATCCTAATTTTAAGGGCTCATAAATACCTTAAGAATTCTTTTGCCTTCCTTTCTGTCTTAGCCTATAGCTTTGTGCTTTACTTTTTGGTAGAATGGTAGATATTTTCATGCATTTACATTGCTTAATACCTGGGCTTCTCTACACACAGTTACTTTCAGAGAATATTTAGAGAATTATTGTGCCTATTTATCTTGTTTGATGCAACAGAACAGCTACGTGTATGTTTTTGGTTTTTTTTTTGAAGGAGGGGGATGTTGACTAGTGTAGAAGAAATAATGCCAGGCATTGTTTCTGGTGCTAGCTACTGCTGTAAATGAATGTGTTTGTCCTGAAATGAGAAATTAAACTGATTAATGGATTTTTGAGGGCCACAAATTTTGTTATTGGTCCTTTGTTTCTTATGGACTTTTGTTAAAGTGCATAAGAACTCCTGCTCCATAAGGACTATGTGTCTTAATCCAACACATCAGTGACTGTCATTTTTTTTTCCCATTTATCTTGCAACAACCGTGCACTACTTTGAATCTGGTTAGAGTAATCTATTTTATTAGCCGTTAGATGTTCTGTCTTGTGTGGCCACTCAGAGGCTGCTCTTGCTTCTTTTCCAGCATTGGTTTTAGACAAAGAAGAGTGGATGATGGCAGTGGTTGGGTATGGGCACCACGACAGCCAAAATCCACTACCAGATTAGGCATGTGGTCCAGGACAGTCCCACATGAGGCTGTTTTGCTTCAGGGTCTGGAGTAGTGTAAAGGAGGAGACTGGGAAGACACTAGGAACATCATGGCTTCTCCTTCCTGCTCTTGCATGTGATGCAATTTGGCCACCGACAGAATGGTGACTCATTAGCACTTTTTTTTTTGCTTATCTGATGTCAGTAGGTAGGGTGAGACTAGAAATCAGATGTAGTTGCAGAATGAAAGCCAGAAAGTATACAGAAGCCTGTTTCTGGTCAACCCAACATCATTTGTTGTATGAAATGCCATGCATGTATATTTATAGACATGGAAAGTGAAAAGATTCACTTGTGGACAATGTTAATGCCATAAGAGCCAACTGGTCTAAACCTCATTAACACCTCACCAAGGCTAATGAAATAATTGTATAAGTCAAGTGAATGAAAACCAGACCAGACAGCATAAAGTACAGTCTATAGCAAGAGCTGATAGTTCAAATCCATACACAGGAGTTCTTTCATTCTGAACAAACCCTAACGTTTCATAACATAAAGGGTTAAACAGTAAAAGATGGGGCAACCAAGCATCTGTGAAGTGAAGCACATCAATAGCTGTAATATCTTCTTCCTTCCATTAAACAGAAAGACTTAAAGCAAGCGCACTCCCAATCACTAGTTTACACGACCACAGTTGCTAAAATGCTAAGTAATCCCCTCTCCAATAGAGCAATCCAAAAGTGAAAAGGTAAAAAAGATCATAAAATAAAAGTAGACTGAGGATAAACAATATAAAGACTACCCACTGCTGGAGCTACAAAGCAATTAAAACCTCTCTCTGGTATAACTTTTCTTCCTCCTCTTAGTTCTCTCCCTTTATTTCACATCTAGTTAGCTTCCTATATCTGTTAATTGAGGGCATCTACAGTGTAAATTTCCTGTTTCTTGGAGGTATATGAAGTTGTGTATACTCCAAGGTCATGTCTGCTCCATTCCGTCCTCTATCATATTTGCCTTCTCTTTCCCACGCTGGTGTTTTGGCAGAGGAAAAGCATCTGCTGCCCATGTACCCTCACCTCACTTGATCTCACAGTCTCTGAAATAACACAACAGACTGAAGTAAAGTTACGACAGCAAGAAATGTGGCTTCTTGATATTTATGCTTTAGAAACTTCTGTCCACTGCACAGTTTCTGGTACCTCGCTTGAGCATTGATGCATTAAAAAACTGTACTTGGAGAACAATTAATACAGTTGCATATTACTAAGTAGATGACATCCTTTCCCATTTGTACTAATAAGGCTTTTGAAAATTCTTCTAATGGGACTCCCTTCCTTCAGTGTGGGAGTAGAAAAATTTGCAAATTTTCTACATTTCTAGACATAATCCCTGAGAGCACCTAGAGCAACTGAATAGTCAACAGCTTTGAAATTTTGACTATGCAGATTGTAGATTGATATCTAGTAACGGATCTGCAAATATCTCATACACCTGTTTCTGAAAGTCTTGAATCTTTTATATTTAAACCTTGCAACATTTGTTTTAATTTATTGTTTAGTATTATGAATTTTCTTCCACAGTCGCATCTTATCTATTCACCCCGTGTTCTCATTTCATCCAGTGTGTCAATTAAGCAAGAGGAAACAGCCATTAACAAACTGACATAAATTGCTCTAAACTAATATATGTTCCTGTAAGTAATTTTTCTTCATCTTTCGACACTGAAAACATGCAACTTCATTTGACATTAGGTTTTCACAAGCTCCCTAAATCTAACACAGATGTAGGTAGGTCTTGGAAAAATAAAATCTCTTATTCTTCCTAGACAGGTCTCAGATTTTTTTTCTTTTTTTAAGAAATAATATAAGCTAACAGGAACAAGCATATTTTGTAGCTGAATCTAAACAAAGAAGCAGTACCTTCTGCTCCCCTGGAAAATGTGAGATAGGAACAACAGAATTTTCATCATCCTATTGAATTCAGTGATATGATACATGTTAAAAGGTTCTCTAGCAAATATAGCTAAGAATGATACAACCCAAGTCAAAATATTTATGTATATAAGGCATAAAATTGAATTACTGAGCTCACCTTTAGAATAGATTATATTGTTTTGGGAGGGCAATACCCCTTCTAATTGTTCCTTGATCATCAAACAACCCTGGCACTTCTTTTCAGTGTTTTCATACTTAATTACCTGTCATGATACCCAGAAATTTTACTTTAACTATGCTGAAATTAAAAATTAATCCTATCTCTCCTGTCCTTTTCTTCTGCCTCCTTACCTGACAAGGGATAAGGAAACATCACAGTAGAAAGCACTGCCAGAACTCTCAAGATCAGGGGATAATCTTGATGGGGAACTTAAACGCTAAATGGTTTGCCAATGATCCAGAAGGTCCCACATGAAAGGGAACTTTTATAAAGTGAGATGTTCAATGATACAGGCTCGAAGATGATATGTGGATGTTTTCACAGTCGTTGGCCTTGTTTTCTTGATTTCATTTTCAAGATGGATTGCCCCCCGGGCTGCAATGCAGAGCACTTGAACTCATGTGCCTACAACTTGTGATTCTGCCCTAATTCAGTACAGAGGTATGGTGAAGAGCTAAAGCTTGCTTCTTCCTGCCAAACATAACCTGGCCTGCTGTGCTCTTCCAGACAAAATGAAATCCTTTATGGACAGCCAGGTTTGAATTTAACTCACTTGACTGTAAGCATATTCTTAACATTAATTTCTATTTTATGTTTTGTCAGAAGAAAGGAGTTCAATTGGATATGTGTATCCTACCTTAGCATGACCTTAGTATTAGAAAGATCAAAGATCATAACTTTCAGAAAGAGAGATTACCTATTTTTGCCTTCATTATCTCAAATTAAGATCTGAGAGAAGCTTGAAGACTTTCTATATACTCCTTTTTTAAGATCAAAGGGCAAAGGTGTAGGGCAAAGGGAGGAGAAGCAATTTAAATGTCCTGCTTTTGGTTTGGGTATCTCTTGCTGTAAACTTTCTTCATTAACAATATCTGTGTTTGTATGGGTATATATGACACATATACCTTAAGCAATCAAATTCATTGTTTTTGCATGTATTGCCCTGGAACACGACTAGAGATAGGACTTGAGGAAACAGCATGAAGCTGAGTCAGGGAAGGTTTAGACTGGATATCAGTAAAAGATTTTTCATCTGAGGGGTTGTCGGGCACTGGAACAGGCTCTCAAGGGAAGTGGTCACAGCACCAAACCTGTGTGAGTTCAAGACGCATTTGGACAATGCTTTCAGGGACACAGTGGGATTCTTGGGATGTACTGTTCAGGGCCATGAGTTGGACTCAATGATCCTGATGGGTCCCTTCCAACTCAGTATATTTTACAATTATATGATTCTATAAAATGCTATTTATTAACTCCAAACATAATTTTAACTCACTTTCTCATTCTTCATGTTCTTAGCATATTTTTAGAGTATAAGCAATTCCTTAGAATAACTTTATTTAACAAATTAAGTTACTCTTTTACTTAGAAGGGTCTGCAGGTAGGTTCCCTTATTCCTCCAGAATTTTCGGTCTTGTTTATGCACCTCTGGGGCTTATCTCAGCCTAAGGAAAAATATTTTCCTTCAAGCGTCTCCTGAAAATTTTGACAGCAAATCACTGACACTCCCAGAAAAGAGGGAGCACCTGAAGGGTAAGAATTCTCAGAATTCAGTAGGAAAACTTTTCTCTTCATCCACCACCTACACTTGCACTGCTCCTAGGGCTGGGGAGTTTACACAGTCAGAGGTTATTCAGAATCGCTTCCAGCAGCATGAAGCCACTGGGGAAGCTCCATCCTGTTCTAAGGAAAGAGGGAGCAAAAATCTCCAAAGTCAGTCATCGCTTTAGGAGATGCTTCAGAGATTCACAGCTGTTGCATTTCTTATGAAAACTCTGGAATGCAGACATAATAGCTAATGGATTAGTGAACCCCTGAGCATCTGGTAATCTAATGGTGTGGTTAGCTCTTTAGACTTGCAGGGAGTACAACGGTGCAGCAAGAAATTGCTATGAATTTCATCCCCTTTCAAAATACAATGTATCCAACACCTGCTGAGGTGAAAAAGAGATGTGCAGAAAAGGGATGCTTTGACTGGATCCCAGAGGCATCCCATGGCCTTTCTCCTTTCACGTTACTCAACAGAAGTTACCTCTTTTGTGATGTTTTGTTTTATTGTCCATACCTGTGGCAACTGATTTTTTTTAAAACTTTTGTTTCTGTTGTTTGTTTAATTAAGTTCTGAAAGTAGGAACGTTTTTGTTCTTTAATAAATTACTGCCTTACAGCATCATATATTGGGACCTCTTCTGTACCTGGCTTTATACATGCTTTTCTGGTCAGTGAAGACTCTTGCATGTTTTTACTACAGGAGATCACAAATCAGTAGATTACCTGAACCTCACAGAATAATCTAAGTCTTTCATTTTACTGGGAGGATGAGGTGTGAAGGGATTACAAAACCCTAAAGAATGTGAAAAGAACTCCACAAAGCAGCCTGATGTCTTTAAAAATAAATTTTTGAAGGTTTTTAATGCCTTATTTGATACACAGACTACTCCCTTATGAAGAAGAGGCGTACTGATATTTTCTAAGCTTCATGTGGGAGTGTAATCCACGACACAATGACACTGGCAAGCCTCTTGAGTAGAGCAATGAGAAAAGAAACTTACGTGAAGTTCTGGCTGCTTTACTCTAGCCACTGAATAAATAATTCATAGATTCCAGTGCTGAACATCATCTTCTGTTCCTAATCCAGTGTGGCCTACTGTAAGAAAACCATGGTGTACCAAACAAATAAGGTAACAAGGGATTTAGATGAAGCAAGATGAAGAAATAACAACTTAGGTATAACATGAATAAGTGGAAATTAAATATATACATATGCACACAAATATGTGCAATTTTAGATACGTATGAATATGTAAACTCATGCCCTGTATAAATAGAATTTTAATTCACTGAAACCTTTTGAGAGTTTTGGGGATTTACAAGGATAAATTATTATTATTAGGATATTTTGGATTGAATGATTTCTCAGTCAAAAGTGTTTCGGGCCTGCTCTAATGGAAGACTCAACTTTACAGCTTTGAATTAAAAAAGATATAGAGAAATTCTTACAGTCCCTTATATAACACAGATTTTCCATCAGTTTGATTATGACGTGCTACATATTTTTGTACTGAGATGAATATGATGTTGATAGAATGAAACAAGATAGTTAAACATCTGTTACACATTTGCATTTCAGGTTTGAGCATGAAAATAAAGCTTCATTTTTCATATTTCACTCTCTGTACTGGTCACTCAATTCTCAATCTATTATAGTCTTCTCTATCTTAAAGGTGTAACTTTGCTATTTCTTCACATTCCAACTCTGATTCTAATTTTGTGCTGCTCTAAATTAAGTGTTGACCCATTAAAATGGAGGATCTAGGTCTTGATCTCATTGTGCATAACCTGAAGGAATTCTTGCGGTTCAACAGAACAACTCTGAATTTTCATAAGATAACTGTAAGCAGATCAAGCTCCAACTGTCTGTGTGTGTAAAAAGCTGATATAAATAACAGCACAGTCATTATGGTTTTATTTGGTCTTTTTCTGGAAAACAGTTCATAAATTTATGTTTGCTTTTAAAACTATCAGTCTTCTAATAACAGTGAGTCGTGTTCAGCTATTAACTGGATGTTGAAAGAATAATTGTTGCTTGAAGCACTTCCCAGATGATACTTACAATTAATTATTTTATTTTTTTTTTTAACTTCAGATTCCTTGGACTTCCTGTTTCCATGGAGAAATTCCACCATGTGTTAGAGTAGGCATCAACAACAGTATTTAGAGGTCCTGAGGAGATTCCTTCTGTTTTGAGAGAAAGGTAAATAAAAATTATATGCAGGTATCAATGAACAAAAACAGTAAAATCATAGAACAACTCAATTGTAAGGGACTTTGAGAGAACATCTGGTTGATATTTGCATGGGAAAGGAAGCCTACATGAGATTATCTAGCATCCTTTCCAACTGCATCTTGAAAACCTACAGTGATGAGAACTCTACTGACTCACGGTGATGTTGTTCCAGTGAATGATTGTTCTCATCGTAAAAAAAAATCTTTATCATGTCAAGATAAGATGTCTCCTGGTGCAACTTGTACCTTTTGCCCCTTGTGTTCACCATGTGACTCCTTGTGAGTCATCTGTAGCCACCCTCTAAGTACTGGAATACTGTGATGAGGTCCCTGCTGAGTGTCTTCTTCAGGTATAGAAGGCCTAGATCCTTATGTATTTCCTCACAGGGCAGGTTCTTCAGCTTTTCTACTTCTAGAAGGCAGTGGATACACTGAGTTTTGGCAGTCCTCTCTGGAAAGGTCTGCTCGTGCCAGAGAACTCAGTTTCACTAAGAGGCTGGGTCTGAAAAGAATCTTTCATCTACTTGATAAAACAGGTTACCTACTCTCACTCTCACTTGGATTTATGACTAAATTACGGTGGTTTAGTTAAGTTATTCCTGTGAAAACACTGGGCTAGAAATACAACTGACAAATGAATATTAGGAAAAGCCATCGCTCTAATTTGCCTGAAAACCACCTACTACTAAAAGTATCCTTTACTAAGCCTAAGTCCACACATATTCAAGGTTACCTTTCATGTTCTTTAGTGAAGCATTTCACCAATGATCTTAAAATCACGACAAAAAGTCATATTTTCTATTTAGTTCTGTTATCAAAATTTGTCTTTCAATATAAACTTCTAGATTCCTTGTCTTTGCCAGTTTTTAATAGGCAGTGATACATTAATCACAGGTATTAAGGAGGAGTAAGTCTCCTGAATTGTGGTTTATTTCTGCTTATATGCACTTTTAGTTCCTCAGGGGAACTACAAATTTTAAATCTTTATGGTTATAGCAACTGCATAGTGAATTTAGATGACTGTGCGCTGGGCAGAGTAATAGAAAGGATCCCAATCAGTATGTGAAGCTGAGGTTGTGGCCATCAGAATACCACAATCTCTGCAGATTCTATATATAATCCACACTCAAAATCAGAGAGTGTGTTAAATTTAAACATTTCAATGTACAAAAAGGCAAATATTAAGTCAAGTTATTAATCGATAATAGGTACTTAAGAGTAGTTTTGAAAGTCTGTAGTAGCAATTTTAATTTAGGGAAAGAAAACTCAACATTCACGAGAATACTAAAATGCTCTTAACATTAATGCCATATTAAAAACCAAAACCCACAAACCAAACAACTAACCAAAAAAATTCCAAGTGAATTTATGCAAAAATTTATCTTTTGTAATCTATGCAGAATTTGTTTATTCCAATATATCTAGCTAGAAAGTAATTACTTTCTTTATGCCTTTATTACTAGAATGAATGGAAGCTATTTGCAACTTTCACAGGGGAAATAGTCTAGATAATTAAAGTGAATCCATTCCATTATCTTATCACTTTGCAACTGCTGACAGTCTTAAGGAAACGTATCAAGATGATGAATGGATAACATCGCCTTTGAACGGGTAAGGCAATACTATTCAATACTCAGTCATCTTCCTCATAATGAATGGAGTGGGATTATTTGTCTTCTAAAGTTAACTATATAAACCAATGCATATGACTTGCCCGAAAACTGCCTTTTTTTTTTTATTCCTGAAACTCCAACGCAGACATTTAAAATATATATAGTTATACTGAGTAATTCCAAGTTATGTGAGATAACTCATGTGACAGAGATTGGATTTTGTGAGAACCAAGTAGGTGGCAAGAAAAAAGTCTTTGCATTTGTACAGTTTCCTAAATCTCTTGATTTCTGGTGAATTATTGACTACCTCTGTCATGACTAATAGAAACGGTAAAGATTAATGTGCATTTACGTAGACACGTTCAGACTTAAGGATCTGAAAGAGAAGCATAGAAAGAATAAAAAACCAGCTGTTGTCCGATGGAAAATATTTGTACTTCTTCAAATTATAGGAACCTTTAAATGTTAGCTACAGGAAGAGGTTATAAAGGAAGGTAGGATCTGCATTTCAGTCTGCTTATCTGAATCATGGAGTTTACCAATACAACACTTGGCATATTGCATTACTTGGGAAGAACTCCCAAATTATTACTTTAAAATTTTCCTTATAGTATGAAAAGGCATGGTCAGGACTTACCTTTATGTCACTTGAGGAAGGAAAGGATAATGCATTTTCTGTTAACAAACAGAAAAGAAGCAACAACGAAAAAAAAATAGTGTTTAAAAGATGTTCAGACTAACTACAAAGTCAAAATTAATAAAGCATAAGGCCTGTATACTAAATGTAAATAATGTTCTACTTAACATGAAAATATGTTGTGCTGGATCACAATCCATAAAATTGCTTAAACAATTGACTTAAACAAAGGACTTGACTGTGTGAAGAGTCCATTTTCAAAATGCTGTATTTTGCTCCAATTCCCATGAAACTGATTGGCTACCAGCAGCATAATAAAGCAAACACAATTACAAGAGTGCCATCAGGTCCCATCATTTTTTCGTGAGATGGTGAAGCACATACAGTTCGGATCTACTGTCCAAACAAATGCACAACCTACTCTTGCAATGTCAGAAACATTTTCAGTTGCTGCTAACCAATTTATTAAACAATGTAATGTGTTTCTCGTGTCTATATACTGACTTTAGTATTATTCTACTTCTGCTATCACTTATTAGTTGGATTTAAAACTGTTGATTTGCACAGGTAAAGATGTAGCATTTTCATAAACATAAATTATTTTCAGTGAACAGTCACAGAGAAGTTACCTGCTGCCCAAACCAGTGACAAAAAGTTTTATACTCCATTTTCCTTGTGTTCTCAGCTAGAAAGTTTTAAAAAAATTATATTCTAATGAATGGAATTTCTTTTGCTTTTCTCCAGCATTCTTTATTTTCTATATGAGTTGGACTTTTTCATCTAGACTTTATCAACAGAAAAAAAAAAATATTGCAGGAAAATTTCAGACAGTATGTATGTGGATTTTTGTACATCTAGTGACATTTGAATTTATGTTAATATCTTTTCTTCAGTTGAGATGGTACTAAATTGAATACACTGAATTAAAAAGTCACTTATTAAGCCTAACTACAAAGTCACTTGCTTTCCCAGGACTTAAAAGAATAGTGATTCCTTTATCAGTTTGGCTGAAACAACTTATTAGATTCAAATGTGATGGTTTACAGAAAAGAGCTCAGCAGAATTCTGATCACTCTGACACTAAGATCAATGGGGCATATATATATATATATATAAGCCTTGTCTTCACAGAAAATTTGTAAAAACAAGAATGGAAGCAAACATTCAGTCTAAACTGTGGTTGGTGGTACTGCTTCTGTGGTCACAATCTTTTATGGTGGGTGTAAGAGAGGCAGGTCTGTTAATTATTTCACCTGTGTCTAATGCTACAGTAAATGAGAACAAAATCTAGACTTTATGGTAGACCACACTACTTATCCCTTACTAGGAAATTAATATATTGAGCGCAAGTACAGAAAAAGAATCCCTTTGGAGATTTTTATTAACTCTGTATTGATTCAAAGTTTGCCAAATCAGCAAAGTTGTTCATGATGACTTATTGAAAACATGAGGATATTGATTGAATTTCAATCATGTAAAGATGACAGTACCCCCACAAAAAGATGCAATCTTTTGAATACCACTAAACTACTGTGAAACACTTGAGTACCAAAATAACCAAGATGTTTTAATCATTCTTTTAGGGAAGAAAACCAACCTTATAATATTTGTACAGTCCGTGGAATATTGTCATCGAAGGCAATAAATCAAATTTACCCCCACAGCACAACTGATTTCCAAGTATTGCAAAAGTAGTATTTTGCAGTTAAAACTGCAGAAGGAAATTCTGACAGAACCATTTGCCAATAAATCTAAATGATCTGTAACAATGAAAATTTTGGTGCTCTTAATGACGTTTCAGGCAATACTTTCCAGGGGAACACTGCAAACTGCTTTTAAGCATTTCCCTTGTAAGCAAGGTTACAGAGCACAGAAAGAGTTTCCCTGGATGCTCACTTGAGAGGCTGTTGGTTTCAAGTCTCATTGTACTGGATGTTTCTTTAAATTTTGCCTTTGATTGACATAGGCATAAAAAGCTAAAAGGTGAGGCATGAGCTAGTAAACTCTGTGTATAGAAGCCAGTTACAAAAAATTATCTTCATAGTATAATGTGTCCAATCTTTCATCTGGCTTTTGAAATTGTTTTGATCAGTTTCCCCCAGAAGTACCTGTCTTCTGTTACTGATTGTAAAGGGAGTCTGGCTGGTAACATTGTATTTGATCCCAAATTTAGACGCCTCAATTTCAGTAAGATGACTCCTATCTAGTGTGTTCAGACTTCAACAGAGTGAAATTATTCTGCAATACTTTACACACACATTGCTCAATGTGCAGAATTTTTCTGTTTCTTTCCTAGTTGAAAGGTCTTTGAAATCCTCCAAATCTTTATGAAGCAGGCTTGTCAATGCTCTGCCTATCTTTTTTTCTTCTAGAATTCAGTAGGCTAAAGGCAGGTTGCAGTGCCACTGACAGTCACAAACAGATGCGCAAAGATAAAATCAGAATGTCAATCAAATTATCAGGATTACACACAGATTACCACCTCCAATCAGCTGTTCACATCTTGATGAGACTGAGAGGTGTTTTGCATTGGCTGAAGTGCACATAACTTGGACTTGAATATAACTGAGTATTTTGCAAAAGACAAAAGTACCATTAGCACAATTTATACGTGGGAAGTAGAAGGTAAAGCAAGTCTTTTCAGACTTCTTTTTAGCTTTCCTCTATCTTCCTGTCTTTCTGTCCTTTTCAGTGGCAGTCCTCCTTTTCACTTGTCTATTCTCCAGTGCCTTCAACACTGTGTGAACAAGGAAACCGCTGTGTAGAGCTTATTGGTTTTGTTTGAGAACACCTGAAATAGACAGATTATACACTCAAAATCATCCCACATGTAAGACTGAAACAGAGCCAGAGGCTCTAAATAAGCAACTAATATGCCACTGAGATATTCTTATGTTCAAGGAACATGCTGAGATGGTTTTAGCATCTCTTCATTGATAATGCTTTAATGGAAAGTAGTTGGAGATGCATGGGTGGAGGATAAAGGGAGGATGTATAGGGATTGTGGCCATGTGTTTGTAGGATTCCCGAACACACAAGAATATGGAGACTTTATGACAGATTTGCACAAATACTACAAAATTTACCACTAGCAAGTTAAGTGCCACAAAAATAAAAATAATAAAAAAATTACCTATAGCAAGTATAGTATAATATATACATCAATAGTATAATTATGAATAATAAAGTGAATATATATATTCAGCTATTACAAACTACTATCAGCAATTGATAATATAATATTAATCAATAATATGGCAGCAGTCAACAACATCAGCAATCACAAAGCCACAATCAATAACAGCAACTAACAATTAGGTATATATTATTATAAGTCACTATGAACTTTTCATTACTGAATGTTATAGTTTCAGAATCTAATGGAATTTTTCTTTCCCCCACCACCAGAATGAGGTGCGAATGCGTCTATCTCTATACATTGCCATTGACAAAGGAAGGCAGGGCGTTTCCTGCACGGCGGGTTCACTGGGTGTGGGGGGAAGCAGCGCTGGGTTTTGGGATTCGGCAGCTGGGAGACGGCTGAGAGAGAAACCCCTGAGTTTGGTTTTCTTTCTTTGCCTTTCCTGCTGTTTCTTTTTTTTTCCCATATCTGGATTTTACGGAGCCTTTNCTCTGGGGGGGGGGGCGTGGGGGTGTGTGTGTTTGATTCAGGAGTACTTTATTCGTTCAGTCTAGGTTGTTCTGTTTTTCTCTTGAATATACCTATATACATATCATAGCTAGGAACTGTTATCCTTCCATTTATCATACCTTAATTAAAATTTGTTTTGAAATTAAAGGAGACTTTTCTCTCTGTTTTAGTTATAAATTTTTCTAAGTTCTCTAAACTTAGACACTGAAGCAACTTATCGACAATCTAATACCAGAGATAACAGATTATTTATATGGATTTCAAATATCAGTATCAAGGGAATTAGACAGATTTCAGAAGAAGACAGACCATCCCAAAGTGGGGGACAAACGGATCCTAAAGGTGAACCAAATGATCCCAGAAGTGAGATCACAACCTAAACCTACCCCAAAAGTGGGTCCAAAAAAGTGGGACCATTGAGATCACAGAGTCTCACTTCAAAGGTGATATGTGGCACAGAATCTGGAGTCAGCATTCCCACTGAGCACCCAAGACCTTGTAGAAAGCTAGTGTGGAGCATTCAGTCTGTTTATAAAAGAAAAAGTATGTGTGGCAAGGTAAGTTCTCATGTAGAGAGTCTCAGCTTTGAAGAGAAATTAAGTTTGTTTTATATCATACAGACATAAGAGGGCACAGATTATCATTGCTTTGAGCAACCAATAGATGCTGCAATTTCAAGTTTTTGACCTGTAACACACAATTGATGATGGGGCTTTCTGTTGTTTCAGAGGAATTTCTATTTTTTCCAGACTATTTTCACCTTTTCTGAGAATGGGGTATCATTTCAGTCCCTTGTTTTTGCACTTATTAATGGTACCTCAGAATGTATCTTCTTTCCAGGTGCACCAATTGTACTTAGAAGAGATCTGCTTCCCTTCTTAACACTGTTTCTGGTTCAGAGACCCAGTTCCCAGACTCACAGTTCCCAAGCTGGCAGGCATTTTCTGTCATTACTTTTTCAGCAGACATTTTCTTTTGTTCAGTATTTTTTCCCTGTTACTGGGCTGCCTTTCTGTCTGCTCACATCAGTAGAAAGAACATCTAAGCAGAAGTCTCATTGCCAGTCTGATAATAAAACCTACACCTTCTCAGAGTTCTAGTTTTGTTAGTGTTTCCTAGGTATCCCAATCATCCCAACTGATACAATCTTAAATATTTATTTTAATTTGGTCTCTATTCTGTATCACATGTGTTGTTTTTCAGTACTGGAACATTTTCAGATAAAACAACAACAACAAGGAGAAGTGACAGCATTACGGAACCATGAAGTGGAGATTGCTTTAATTAAAAGTCACTCCTGTTCATATGGGAACCGGCTGTGGAAATAGATAAAAGAACACAGAGCAATTTAGGTTAAACCTAGCAAGAATATTTTGCAAAATTATTGTCTACCTTTTTGTCATAGATAATGCAAATTGTACACCCTATGTTTGGTGAAGTCTTGAGACTTTCAAGGCACTGTATATATATTCAGCTATTGTGTAAACATCAAAAGTACCCCCCAAAAAAGGAGGCAGGAGATAAACTGTGAAGGACTAAGAACTAATGAGTATCCAGAATCTGACTGCAGATAGCAAGTGCTAATTCACAGAATCACACAGCAGTTAAGTTTGGAAGGCACTTTTGAATTTTTTCTAAGCTCAAGACCTCTGCTCAAAACAGGATCAGCAGAAGCAGTTGATCAGGGCCCTTTCTAGTGTGGAGCTCAATACCTTTAAGGATGGTGATACTACCACCTCCATGGGAAACATGTTCCAGTATTAGAGCAAACTCACAGCAAAGAAGGTGGAATTTATGCTTAAATGGAATTTCTATTTCAATTCTTCTTGTCCTGTTACTGAGTACCACTGAGTTCCATCTTCTTTACTGACACCTATGAGATATTTACACATATTGGTAGGATTCCCGTGAGACACTCTTTCTCCAGACTAAACAGTCCCAGATCTCTCAGCCTCATCTCATGTGAAAGATGCTGAATTCTCTTAGTCTTCTTTAAGGATCTTTGGTAAACGTGCTTCAGTATGCTTATCTCTTGTAGGGAACCCACAACTGGACAATACTCCAAAACATAACTCCAAACATGTCTCAACAATGCTGAGTGTGTGACAAAGTTTCTTGCTTTCCTTTTGTCTCAGTTTAGAGGAAATTAAGGTGTCTATTTAGACTAGAAACAAAAAAGGAAGGGGCCTCCTTCCCAAAAAAAAAAAAAAAAACCACAAACAAACAAAACCACAAAAAACCCACAAACAAACAAACCAAAACCAAAACCAAACAAAAACCAACCAACCAAACCAAAAACCTTGCTCCTTTAATTTTAGAATAAATAATTAGAAAAATGTATAGAAAGGATAACAGTTCTTAACTACTATACATATGCAAATATATATACATATATATACATATATATACACATATATATACACACACATATATATACACACATATACATATATATACATATACGTATATATACATATACATATATACATACATATATATATATATATATATGACTTGGAGAAAAAAAAGAAAAACTGAACCAGTTTGTCATCAAGACTTGAACAAAATTGTCTCTGCTCCTGTTGGGCGCAGTGATATTTCCAGAGAGCAGGTGCTGATGTTGCACCTTGGCTGGTGTGGGGCTGCCCCGGGGAGTGCAGCTGGAGGCTGCGGTAGTGCCACTGTGACGGACTCGTGCAGAAGCACGGCTGGTGCAGAGGGATGGGGTGGAACCTTTTCCATGGAGCAGTGCAGACCTTCTCCTCATCCTTGGTTTGAGAGAAAAAGCATTAGGCTGGGGAGCAGAGTGGGCAGCACCTCTTCTGTCGATCACCGTCGGCCCCTCTTGGGAGATCTTTAGCAAATCCAAGATAGCGATGACTCTCTCTCCCTTTCTCTCTCTCTCTCTCCCTCTCCTTCTCCCTCTCAGAAGCATAGGGTGCCAGACTCCAGGATTGGAAGGGGGAAAAAGAGGAGTCCAGCTGAAGAGAGGCTCCCTTTGGAGGTGCCACTACTCCCAGCAGCCACTGGAAACAAAGTGCAACCCAGTACCTTTGTTCACCCAGGAGAAAATGAACACTTTGCTCCCCCCGTCCCATCTCACCCCCTCCCCAGCCATCAAGTTGGAATCTCAAGCCATCCCTTTTATTAGCTATCACTGGGGGGTTGGGTGTTTTGTTCCCAATCTCTGTGTTAGTAGGGGAAGGAAAAATTCCACCACAGATTCTAAAAGTATAACACCTTTCATTTCATATTTTATAATTTTTGACAGAATTGATAAAAACCAAAATCAGCCATGGAAAAATTAAAGATGAGACATGGGTTTAGGGTATACTTTACCTCTGATAGAGAAGTAGGTTTGTAATGAAACTCACTGAGGTTTAAGTCTGATTATATCTGAATGTTTTGGTAGGTAGAAAACAGGTGTGTGGCTGTGAAGTCAAAGAACTTATGAGAGTTGCAGAATAATGAACAGATGAACTAAGGATGAGAAACGTTTGTGGTTGATTTTGTTGGCTCAAAGATCTCTTGTAGCATGAAAACCCACTATGATCCTGTGCTTACAGCATACTCAAATCAGTTTATTGATTAGCTACGTATCTAACTTTTAGAATAAGGCTCCATGCAAGTTGTGGCATACAGAACATACTGCTCTAGGATTCACGGTGAAGACACTTTTGATTCAGTGAATCTGAGTTATTATGGAATGCTCTAGCAAGACTGAACTAAACTAAGAAAATACACTGAGCCACTGGTAAATACCAAACAAAAAAAACAAACCAAACAATAAACCAGAACTATTGGTTTCTTTAGAAATGTGTAAGATGTCTGGAAAAACTTTAAGGAGCACTTGATGGTGTTGACTTGTTGAGATGTCCACAGCCATTTAAATAAATCAGCAGGCTACCCAGGAAGGGTGGCTGGGCAGAGAAGTTAGAGAGCTGCAAGAGACAGTCTCTGAGAATTGTGAGTGCATTAGGCACGTGCTGTAGTTTCTGATTAATGTGAAATTAAGGTTTAGGGCTCTGTTGCAGTACTGGAATGAGCTTTTGCTTGCACCTATAGCTGAGAAAGGAACATTGACTCAATAAGCGCAAAGCACATAATTGTGTTGTAAGAGTTTTGTGCATGGATGGAAGCAGTTGAAGCAAGAGAATGAATACTTCTGGCCTGTGTCAGTCTGAAAGGCAGATGTTCAAAAAGAAAACCTAAAAGAAGGGCTAGTTGTGCTCGTTGTCCAAATAACACCCACATGCATCTGTATGTCTACAACCAATCCTCCTTTTCACTGCTTTTCACTGCCTCACACTTCTGCTTCTGAGACTTTTACTTTCTGCAATCTGAAAACTGATGAATCACAAAAGAACCTTTTCTACAGAGAAGGAAATGGAGCCTCCCTAGAGATACAGGTATTGAAGTTCAGCATCGTATTTTCCCTAAGGTCCTTGTTCTTTCTGCAAAAGAAGAGAATGTTTTTGGAAAAGCAAAAGAAAATAATAAAATACATGGGGTTAATTCATTAGTGGTTTTTGTTTGCATTGTTAAATTTTAATATATTCTCTATATCCTATGATATATTAGCACAATGGCAAAATAAAGGTTATATTAAGTCAGACTTTATTATTACAATGTCCTTACTTTCTTTTTGAGATTAAACTTTCCTTTCCTGATCAACAATCCATTTATCAATTGACATGTGTTGTGTTATAGCTAGAAAATTTCATTTCTACTTTGTTGATTTTCCTTAAAGCTGTTGAAATCTCTCAGTGCTTCTTACCAATTTAATGTCACTAAAAATTAAACAGTACCTAGTACCTTCTTATTGTATTAGAAAGTTATCAGTGTGGTATTCTAAAGGCTATAGATCACTAAAACTATTGCATTATTTATGTGACTCTATAATAAAATCACAATTACTATGCGCTTTTGGTATTGCGCTAAACTGAAACGTTGAAGATAATAATCCATTCACTCACCAGAAAGGGTCAGTGACTAATCTTACACTTAACACTGAGCATTTTACTGATTTGCATGATTAAACAATTGCTGATTTCCCTACTGCCTCTTGTTTGGAAGATTAATCTCTTTATTGACTTCCTAAAAATAAGATTCCATTACAAAAAGCTTGGTACTTTACTAGAAAGATGCCTCCTTGTGCATTCAATATTCTATCTTCCCAGATTTCATCTGAAGACATTGAGTTAATTGATACATAATATAATATATATATACTAAATAACATAATATAATGAAGGGTTGTCAATCAGAAAAATGCTAGATTACATTGGTAATATTCAGAGATTGGGAGGAAGAGAATCCAGATGGATGAATCAGTGTTACTGGCATATGTGATCTGTAGTTTTGATGCATTTTGTACGTGAGAGAAAGGGTATAGAACTACATTTTCTGATATATCACTTGTAGTTCCATCTGGAAAGATTATTGAGGAAAAAAGGCATATTTATAGCATGATGTTATCTTGCTGTGGTAGCTGAAGTACCCAGTCTAAATCAGGACCCAACTATGCTAAGCTGTAAAGCTGAAGCAATAAAATTGCCCCAACTCTGAAGAGGTGCAGTCTTAAGGAATTGAAAAAGACATAATTGAGATGGGGGATGGAAAGGAGAAAAGCAAAGAGGCATAGAGGGGGAGGGTCAATTTATTAGAAAGGTAAAGTTTTGCATGAGTTTAGATTTTGGAAATTTCTTCACAGGATTTTTGGGATTCTTTTAGATTGATCTCTACTGCCCCTGGCTCTGCCTGGACTGTGCAAATTCAACAGATTGTGCTGGAAAAGAAGATGAGACTACTGTGGAAAGTTCACTGACAGTAAAGAGCCTCTTTCTTCATCCAGAGTGGATAAAGAGGTCTTAAACATACTTGTGGGAGAAGAGATTTTTTTCCTGCTTGTCATTATCAGTCTTTGGCTCATGCCTGAGTTTTGTATCTACCTTCACCTCATGCTTCTGTAGTAAATATATCAGACATGAAAGAAGATGAGAAACCAATTTATGACTGGCTTATAGTCTGAGTACTAAAGAGTATTTTTATCATAACACAGGAGCCACTCTGGGACAGCTGGAGACTGTCCAATGGTTTTAGAACTATGTGATTAGTTCCTATTGTTGTTCAAAGCTATTACAAGAAAAGCAGGATATAAATCTACGTTTATTAAGGGCAGTATTTGTGTGTATTCCACTTCCACAGACCTAAGGCAGTGTGGACCTACAAACATGATAAGTAATTTCAATGAAGCCCTTAAAGAAAATCTGGATTGTAAAAACTGCCTAAAGACCATTCAGCCCAACACTTATTTAATGTATGCTTGACAAGTAGGTATCTCTGTAACTTCAGAAGCAACTTAGAACTTTGTGACCAAGATGGGTCCAGAGCTTTTTAGAAAGGGAAGTATTGATATTTTGGGTTTTTATCCTGTAATTGGAAAAGATAAATTTTTGCTTCACTGTTTGTAATAAGCTTTATAGATACTTGAGCACTACCGTCCCATGTGCTCGATAAGCTTATATTACTGGCAACAGCAGAGACAACATATAAGTTTGTAAAAATCTGAAAGAAGTAGAGACATTTGTAGATGTCAAGACAGTTATCATGAACTTAAAGATGCTTTGAATTAGCAATTTTTAAAGTCAGTTGTCAAATTCAGCTATAAAAAGAGAAGTCCTATCAATAACACAGAATTTTTCTTTAAAATGGATATAAACTTGCTATCAGTCAATCTGTGTAGCTGTTTATGTATTCCTGAAGTAATGTGGGGGTGTGTGGTATTGGCATGATTGGGTGTCACAAAAGAGGTAGTACAAATACTGAAAATGGGGAAATAGTCACTGTATTCTACTCAAATTTAGCACAGAATTTTCATGAAGTTTTAATATCTTAAAACAGAGTACATTTTCTAAAGCTAAGGAAGCTAGTAAGCTAAGTTTCTAAATAGTACTATTGGCTCTAAAGCTATCTTTAAAAATTTTCACTTACATGCTGGCACTAGAGTAAATACAAGTCTGTGGCCATGCCTGAAGATAATTCTGCTCATGGTATGCCACACCAGGCTGTCCTTGCTGCACAGTATTTAGTTGCGGTCAAACCCTGTTTCTAGAAACATTCTTGCTGCTGAAACTACACGGCATTAGCAATCACAACTTCTCTTTCCTCTGTCATAATTTCTGACACAAAAAAAATCCTCTGTCCAGCTTAGATGCTATTGTTTGATCCATTGACTATTTCACAATTGGGTCTCCATGTTCTTTAGAAGTAAATTATGACTACATGAACTGATTTCAGGAGTTAAATCAAGGACCAAAGTGGCACTTCTTAAAAAATAACTGAAGAGGATATTCAAGCTCTATTTTTTTTTTTTTTTTGGGAAAAGTTGGAATTTTTACACCCAAAGCTCCATTCAAAAATTCTCAGTAATTTTCAACCATGTCTGCTATATGGAACAGAAAGTTGACTCAGGTTGATACTACATTTTCTTTAAAGCATCTGTTTTATTATTAATATTCTTTTAATAGCATCTCTCTGAATGTTTTACAGCCAGCCTACAACTTAACTTAATGCTACGGCATTAAAAGCTTGCCTTTTAAATTTTTAAGAAGACTATAATGTACACAGAGCATGGACTGTGTTGAACTTTCTGTATCTGATCTGAAAACAAGCTAATATTATTTCACACTGTTTGAAATGTTTTATTGGAAGTCCTAGGTGCTTCAGATTTGTTATTTTGTGGCCACTATTTCCTAGGTATTCTAAATGCCAGTTAAGTGCTCTTTTAGAGGTTTCCTAAAAATTGAGACCAACTTTTCACCTAGGTAAAAGATTTGGAGAAGATAAAAGGTGGAAATTAATTTAAATTGTAGATAACCCCCCCTTCCCAAACACCATCACCAACAAAAATGCCAAACAAAACCACCTAACCAGACAAAACCATACCAACTCCAAACACACAAAAAAATCCCCAAGAACCCCCAAAACACATCAAAAGACATTGGAGGGAAATGGAAGCAGAGGATAGAAAAATAAAGTAGCTTGAAATACTGTCTTTCTTCCCTAGTGTCTGCAGAAAGCTGTAATGAAGTTGTGACCTAAAAACTGTCAAGAAATTCTGCAGTTTGAGAATCTTTGAGCATTTTTTACTGAACTCATCACCTGGCTGTGACTCAACTGTAGAAATGAAAAGCTAGTTACCTGATCGTTTCAGTTTGACTTTTAGCTGTTTTATACTGTGTTGCAGTTGTGAATTTCAGGAAAAAAAAAAAAAACAAACGTGCTCCTCTGTTTAAAGTACACTTTTAATTAATTGTTTCCTCCCTCCCATTTCAATTTTGTCTGTTAAATCCTGTAAGTACAGGAATTTGGTGTGCCAGAACAGAAACTCTGCCTCAGTCAAACGAATCACAGAGTCAAAGCCTGTTTTGAAAATGTAAATCTCTTAAAACACTGTGTTAGCCATGTGTAAATTATAGTTTATGAAATCTCTTTTTGGGAATTTTCTTTCAAATACATAGCAATGATTTATTATAATTTTCTGTGTGCTTTTAAGAAAGCTATGCTACTTCTCTTTTCCCTCTCTGAAAAACTGTAGAAATTCAGAGGCTTAAGAACATGGGATGATGTTGGTAATTTCTGATATGGTCTTCTTTCCTTTCTTTTCAGTTAATTCTCCTCTTCTTGAACTGGTCCCCACAACCACAAACTACATCAGGAAAAACAGAGAGGACTAGCATCACAGGCTTGAAGGACTGCAACTACTGTCATGATTTGAGGAAAAATGTTGACTGCCACTCCAGGTCTCATAGCTAAATCTGGAGGACCCCAGATACTTAGATTTGTGATCTTCTGGGACAACTAAGCCTCAGAATTCCTTTTCAGGCACCAGAGCTGTACATGGGGAGGACATTGCTGGTGCTCTTCAGTGCCTGAAGTGATGGTGTTGGCAGAAAAGCTGGGAAGTGTACATGCAGTTTCTGAACAAGAGACGGGTCAAGGGATCTAGTATTCCCCTAAGTGGATGCACCAAAGAGCATAAGTATGAGTCACAGATGTTCTTAATCAGCCTAATCTAATCTGAATTCAGGAGTACCAGTTATTCTTTACTACCCCACTGAAACAAAAGCTTCAAATCTATACATCTGTGATTTGCTCCTATGATTACATATATGAGGATATGCCACACCTTACATGTTGATAGAATTGTTGACTAGAAAAAACAGTGAGCAAAATCTAAATGTTCTATGCTTTGGCAATCAAAGTTTTCTCTGCATATTAGATAGAACATGAGAAATAACCAGGAAACTGAACCGACTTATTTAATGATTTCCTTTATTAAATTTTATACCCTATCAACACGTAAAAGAATAGGTTTTTTCTCTTTGGAAATGAGAATCTCTATCCAGTTCAGAGCATAAGATGATTTTTGAAAAAAACAAACCAACCAAACAAACAAACCAACCCCCCAAAAAACCCCCAAAAAACCAAAAAACAAACAAAACCAAAACCAAACCAACCAAACAAAAAATCAACCAACCAACCAACCAAAAAACCCAAACAACCAACTAGCCAACCAACTAAAACAAACAAACAAAAAAACCCCAACCCCCCCCCCAAAAAACCAACCAAAAAACCCCAAAAACAAACACAAAAACCACACAACAAAAAACCCAAACAGCAAAGAGTGGCAGAGAAGTAATACTTCTGACTATTCCAGTGGAAACACAGCTATAAACAGAAGTGAGTTTGCTTTTCTTTTCTTTCCTCTTTCTAGTTTGGCTATAATAAGCAGTGTTCCGAGATCATAATTGTTTTACACTGCTGATGAGTCAAGCCAGCACAGAAGGAGAGCTTCTCAGCTGGGACCTGCACTGTCTTCTAAGGGTGAGTCATAGCCACTAGAGTGTCCATTCTTTCCATTTTCTGGGAATCATAGAGTCAGGAAGGCTTGTCACAGACATCAGCTCTACCAGGAAGCCA
Organism: Formicarius rufipectus; assembly: GCA_013399695.1. Lineage (NCBI taxonomy): Eukaryota > Metazoa > Chordata > Aves > Passeriformes > Formicariidae > Formicarius > Formicarius rufipectus. Next base: position 6,182 of record VXAU01003441.1, on the reverse strand, counting down.
TGATATAAACCAAGAAAAGACAGAGATCAGGGTATCATCAACCGACAGGAGTGCAGACAGCTGCAAAAGGATCTGAGTTTGGACTGTGAATACTTAGCTGAGAAGAGACAGTATTATTCACTCATTTACTATTCCTGTTAAACAAGATGCCTAGAAATACAGAATAAAGTAATCAATATTAATGTCAGCTGTATTCAGCCTCATCCTTAGAAATAAATGAATGAACATATCGTGTTACAGAAGAGTGGAGATATGAGAGGAGCAGGAGTATTTCCTATTTCTAGTGAGGAATTAGTGGCAGCTACTACCTTTCAGGATTGTCTGGCACAATCTGGTGCAGTTTACACCGTGCTACCAGGTACTCACTATCATGGTCTCAGTGCTTTTCAACCTTGAAGACTGAATAATTGGGGTTTTTTGTTGTTTTTACACTACACCAGGAATCCCAATAGCATTCTTGCACTTTCCCTTAATGATAAGAGCTTGTGCCTGTGCCAAGCAATTTGTGGTATCATTTGTAGGAGTTGTATGCAGTCCAGGATGTGTTATGCTAATGCCTCATCTCAAGTATACCAGTAGTACAGTGGCTTTTTTTTTTAATTACCTATGATGTCAGCTTTGTGTAGGAGGCCAGCTCACAGCCAGTGAGTTGAATCTCTAGGCTTCTGATCCAGGAAAGAGAATCACAGCACGCATAGGCAAGCAATATTTGATGTAGTTATAAAAATTTCCATGAGTTTGCTCTCTTTAGACAGAAACCCAATTAACACTTATAGGAACTTCTGGTTATTACTGTTACAAGGTGTGGTCTGCACAGGATAATAAGAATGCTGTGCAAACAAAGCATGGGAATGTGCCATTAGAAAACTCATTTGCTGAATGAGATTTAAATTGTTCCAAATGATTTCTAAGTATTGAAAGTGAGTGAGTTATAGGGACAGAGAAAAAATTAATCCATTTGGAGATGGTGTTCATGTCTCATGTTCAGGTCCTACAAAAAAGATGTAAGAAAATTTAGAAATAGAATCCATCAGTCCTCCTGAAATTAGCAGGAGAATCTCATTGGCTTCACACTAGTCCTGAGTGACTGAAGTTCAGTTCTGATCCTGAAAAAGTTGGTGAAAAGTTTCTCACTGGTTTCAAAGCAGTCAGAATTCCCTCAAAAACATGTAATTAGGGATGTTATCTCTGTGGCTTTATATGCTGAAAACCACATCTCTCTTTAGTCTGCTGGGAGGCATTGCAGGAATGTTTTTCTTTGGAGATAGAGGCTTCACTCATAGGACAAAATTATACTTTTAGAAAATACTTTTATTTGCAAAAAAGAGTACAAATTAAAATAAAACCAAATACCCAAACAAAAGACATCCAATAAAACAGCTCATGCATCCAAGCATAGTGATCGAGCTAGTTCTAGGTTCTGTACCTGACTCTGAACTCGGCTATACTTTCTTGCAAACTACTAGGCATTGCATTTGTGTGCTTTGATGTTCACTCTGAATATTGGAACTGGGACCTCTGAGCCTCTGGCTTCAGCTAGGGCAAACTTACCATCCTGGCAACTGTTTCTGACAGTAGTCATCCCATGGGCCTTGCTGGTTTTTCACTGGTCACCCACCACTCAGCACCACAACTAAAGGTCACACATGTGAAGCCTCAGGACTGCCTGGAACCCAATGTCTTAAGTAATTGCTTTCCGTTATGGGGGGTAATTCTTACAGTATTTCTTCAGCATCACAGAAAATATGATTAGATGGCTAAAACTACTGTGATTTTTTTCCAATATATGTTTCTGATTGTGATTCCAGAACTCTCCTCTAGTATGAGATACACATTCCAAGGGTCTTTGAGGTGACAGAGTTAATGATTTACAAAGTCTAGGATTATTACGAGACATATACTTTGTATTCATGATTATCCTTCTTAGATATCTTTAAATGGCATATAGCCTTCCAATAACCCAGCTATTTTCAGATTCAAGTTTTCTTCAGAAATTGCCTCCAGTTTGAAACAGAAGTAAATTCTCTTCTACCAAGATTGCTTGCCTTCACATGGAATCTCCATCAAATTACAGTATATTTTCTTTTGCTTGCATGCTAAGAAAAGTACTTTGAAGGCTGTGTGTATTGGTAGTTCCTGGTGAAGACTTCCATAAAAACATAATTAAGACAGGTAAGATATAATTTCTGTAGTTTGCTATGACATTTATAATATTGTGTAGTTTAGATAACATGCTGTGGAACATTGTGGAACATTTGCTCTGTTTTAGCAAAGTAAGATGTTTTTACTAAACAAAACTCGCAAGTGCAAATATTTGCCTTGAGAAGAGCTAAACTAGCACCTCTGTTTCCCCAGTTATATCTCGCTACTTCTGTTTGTTTTCAGAGGAGTTACCACTACAGAAAAGTAGGGTAACTCATTGCTGAGTCAGGCCTTTTGTCTTACTGCATTTTTTGTGACAGCACAGTTTTTAGCACCATTACTGCCAGACAAAGAGATACTGACAACTTCTGAGAAAAATGGTTTTGAAGGATCAGCATAGCCTGACTTAATCCAGTGCCCCAGGCCGCTATTAAGAACATGCCAGTGTTACTCTTATCTTTACATCTGGCATACTACTCTTATTATTTGCTTTGTTTTCCTTTAAGCAAGGTTCAAAATGTTGTATTTCCTTATTACTTTGCATTTTTCAATGTTGTCATACTCTGCAGTCAAAAAGCATGCAAAGAGTCAAAAGAATCAACTTCCTGGGACTGAGATTGAGCTTAAAAGTCAAATGGTCAATTAAGTGCCTGCAACAACCCACTGAGCAATTTTTCAGTTAGGTACATCCACTTTCACAGTGTCTGAAATCATCAGAGCCAATGTATACCACATAAGTAGAATGCTAAGGGATGCCCTACGAGATGAGATTTTGTTTTCTATAAAGCGAAGATGAAAAAGAAATGGCACAGAAAAGGGAGAGGACCTCTAAGATATGAACTGCTTCTTCATTTTTTTCTTTCACTATTGCAGAAAGTATTATTTTTAAATGCTGAAAAAATTCTGAAATAGTCTCATTTAGCACAATGGCAAACAACTTTTGACCCACCTCTGTATTTAAGCAAACATTGAAATGTCTTGAAAGAGAAGTGCTAGGGCACAGGTTTGAGAATTAGAAGATCGGCTCTCAGCATTTTGGGTGTTAGTAGGGCAAAATGTTAGAATATTAGCATGCCAATGAAAGTCTGTTCCTTACAGCAGACTTTATAGTGATTTATTTAATATGATTTTAGATGTGTCAGGTACTGGTACATCTAGCAATTTTTGCATGGGTGACAATTCTACAGCTCGATAATTATCACTCTGAGGCAAACAGCTCTTTGCTCTTCTCTGCCCTTGCCAACTGAATGCACTTGAGCCAGCTCTATGTTCTCTGTTCAGGTCTCTCTGTAAGTCTTGCTTTTGTGGAGTTTCTTTGTGTTTAGATGCAAGTAAGAGGCATTTCCAATATTTATTTTTTTTCTTGCCCCATATATGCTCTACTCATCATTTTCCTAGTGGCAATTGAACAGCTTCCTGATTTTACGTGAGTCACCAAGATCGATAATGCTCAGGATATGCAGACAAATAAGTTAATGCATATGGTGACTCCATAAACCCATTGTATGTTAGTAGGTGGAAGAAACACCATTCATTTTATTAAGGGACAGTATGATATTTACACTTTTGTACAGGTTTTTTAATCAAGACATTGGTCTTCATATGAGTCTGTGAATTCTCAGGACTCATTCCAGGTTTTCAAGAATAGAAACTTAATTCAAAAGCAGTAACAGTCCAAAAATATTTTCATGGATGCTGCTTTTCTTGCAAAACCATGTGATTTCTGTTTCATCAGCTTTAAAAGGCTTGCATCCTTACACTTATTGTCTGCATTTCTAGGTCAACAGAATTAACACACTCAGTGTATTTGTGATCTTAGATATCTTTTAGAAAATACTAGCTGCATCAGTGTCTTCTAGTATAGTGCTGCCACTCTAATTCTTTAAATGTCATAAATATGTTACATAAGCATTTATACTACAAAAATTTATATGCTTGGGAAGAATAATACTAATAGCTATACCTTATTGTAAACAAAAGTGTTTTATGTATATAATAATCTAGTCATAATTGAATCACAAATTCATTTTGTTGTACATTTATCACTTGTGTTGCCACTGTTTATGTATTCTGTAACTCACCTTTAAAATTAAACACACATTTTACAAATCCAGGTTCAGCTGGGGTAGCAAGGCAAACTATTTCTTTTAACTTCAGGTCAAAAAAAGAACAGCAAACGTTAGGCAGTCCTTCAAGATTTTAAACCCCTGTGCAATTTGTATATCATCTTAGTTGTAATACAACATTTGCCTATGATCTTACTGATGATCTTCTTAGTATTTCCTTCCATGCTTTTCAGAATAGTAACATTCTTTTCCACACCTGCCTAAGTCTGTGTTGGCTTGCCAAGTGAAATAAAGATTTTAACAATAATAACAAATAACAAATTCTGAAAATATTTTTTCAGTTATACCAAATCTGCTATGCAAACTCATCCCCAGATTTTTGTAAGTTCTTTCACCACACATAAAGTTGCACTGAAGCGGCAGTGAACTTTCATGTGCCCAGATTTAACAAACCACAGTAATTATTATCCATCTACTTCAGTCCTTTGACCCACATTCTGTGGTCAATTAATAAATTGACAATTTGTAAGGTTGTTTCACACTGGAATTGAGTAATGATGACAAGGAGAGGGCCCTACATCAGTGGTTTCCTTTCAAAGTACACTTAAATACCATCAAATCCCCAATCAATGGCAATGCACACACATGTTTAACAACGCTTTTAACCTTTTAGCCATCAAGTCATCTGCCTTTCAAGAAATACTGCCCTTGGTTCAAACAGCAAAGCAAGGGATTGTATACATTGAATACATCCTACTTGCTCTTATGACTGGAATCCCTGGGCCTGGAAGGCCTGGGAATCTCTTCACCTACCCCATCATCTCTCAAGTAAAAAAAATAAAACTGTAGGTACTACAATGCAAAAACCACTCCATGAAACAAATCCAGTCAAGACAATAAACAGTGGGTGAGAAGTGCCTTGGCAGCCAGGAGGGCCAACCATGTTCTGGGGGGCCTCAGGCAAAATATCACCACACAGCTGAGAGAGGGTATTGTCAGCCTCACCCTGAATATTGTGGGCAGTTTTGGGCACTGAAGGATGGGTGTGGTAGTTTATCCCTGGCCGAAGGCAAATATCCAGAGGCCCCAAAACAACAGCTTCCCCGCCCCTGTCCCTCCCAATTGCAGGGAGAAAAGAGGGAGGGAAAAAACCCACACTAGATGAAAAGTGGATTCTAATACTACTGAAGCAGTACGAATTTGTACAAATATATATATATACACAGAGAAGAAAAAGGAACTTAATATTAGTATATGCGCACACAAACAATAAAGAACAAGTAAACAAAGTCTACTTCCCAGAGAGAGATATGCAAGTCTCCCCGAAGAGACAGCAGGTCCATGACCGATGCCCTTCACCACCGGAAAAGGACTGACCCAAAACTTCAATCCATCCCTTCTTATATCTAAGATGACGCAGAATTGGATGGAATACTTCACTTGGATACAGCAAACCATTTGATCTGTCTCCCAGGAAGGCATAAAGTCAAACCACCACACTCTCCACCCCTTATTCCATACTATTTTACATCACACCTATATCCTGTATTCTCCTATATCCTGCACTTATATGTGTCTTGTTTGTTGTTGTGATGTTCCTCATTAGCTCAATTTTTGGGAACATGAGCATCTACATGGCAAACCTTCANTACATGGCAAACCTTCATATCCAGCTTCTCAACCCAAGCAGCGATGTCTTGCCACAAATCAGTAGCCCAGATGGGTTTTCCTTTACGTGTCCAGTTCATCTTCTTCCACCGATCCAGCCGTCCCCACAGAGCATTGCTATCATCCATGAATCAGTGTAGAGGTAAAGCCTTGGCCATCCCTCTCGTTCGGCAATGTCCAAGGCCAACTGGACAGCTCTGAGTTCTGCAAACTGACTTGATTCGCCTTCTCCTTCCATTGCTCCCGCCTCTTGTTGCATAGGACTCCGCACAGCTGCTTTTTGTTTTTGGTTCTTCCCTACTACAC
>VXAU01003440.1:3164-105916 GCA_013399695.1 Formicarius rufipectus | reverse complement strand
GTCCTCTTCTGGATCTGAAGAGAGTTCCCTAGGCCCCAAAATCCTCTGCTTATATTCACCTAGGCTCCGCCCAGTCCCTCCCCCAGGGCGGAGACTTAAACAATGGGTGATTTACTCTGTGAGATAAACAATGACCTATTTTTGATACCCCTGATGGGCCATTAGCAGACATGACCCCTCAGGTGGGTGTGGGGGCAGAAGAATTTCCTTATCTCACAGAAGTTCCAAAACACCCAGCCTGCAGCCTGAGGGGTGTGCTGTCCCTTAGACAATAGCTGCTAATGTGCCATTGTGAGCAGTTCATGGGAAAAAATGGCATAGAGGCTTTAGAATACACACCCACACAGTGACAAACTGACCCTGGATACTAAAAACCAAGACATATTTGTACCATTTTAAACAAAAATGAGGATGATTTCCTCAACAGGGTATAAAAGTTTACCTCTTAGTCAAATGATACTGTTTTATTTCTCAGTCATAAAAAATGGAGATAATAAAAGAAGACAAGAAATAAAAAGGTATGAACACTCTAACTTAGTAGGAAACTTAGGACTCAGGTCAGTGCCACAAATATTCCTGAGCAATGCAGTATATTAAATACCTTTTGTGTTGAAGAGAGAGTTCATGCATTTTAAAAAGGCAGTAAAATATGCAACATCTTTCTATATGTATGCCAGTGAAGCACTAGAGGGATCTGTATTCTTTACAATTCTTTTTCTTCCCACAATATCCAAGATAAATTATACTAAGTAAAATAAATAATCTAAGTAAAATATCAGAGTGTTTTACTGATTTCAGCTGGTTTAATGGGAAAGAGGATTAGAAAATTTATGGGCCTTCTTAGCAAATAGTGGATACTTCTCTTGAAATAGTTAATAGAAATAGATAAAATATCTGGATAATTTAGCACACCACAAAAACAAAGAGAAAGAGAGGAAATATTATCATAGCCAACTATTATTTCTCAAGATACAGTTTTTATCTCAGCTCCTACACTTAACTGGGACACAAATAGAGAAGTATATGACTCTTCCTGAGTTAATCACAGCCTCATTTCTTGCTGTCACTGCAAAAAATGAGGCCAGAGTTTGGTGAGCATCAGGAGGCAATCATATTGAACTCAGCGTTCCCAAAAGACATTTTCCTAGAAATCTATGGGCATCAGAGAAAGCATTTGCGCTCCAAAGTAAATGTTGTGAACACAGACTTGAATTGTCAGATCAACAATTCATCAGAAACTGTAGTGGTAGGAAAAGGGGGATTGGTTTCAAACTGAAAGAGAGGAATTTTCAGTTAGATATATGGAACAAATTCTTCTCTGTGAGGGTGGTAAGACACTGGCAAGTTGTCTGGAGAAGCTGTGGATGCCCCATCCCTGGAAGTGTTGAAGGCCAGGTTGGACTGGGTTTGGAGCTACCTGGTCTAGTGAAAGGTGTCCCTGTCCATGGCAAGGGTTGGAACTTCTCACCTAAGCTATTCTAATGATTTTGTAATATAATCATAGTTGTACACAAAGCAGAAAGTCCAGATAGGCAGAAAAGTACATCCAATTATGTGTATTCTGAAGGAAATGTGAAGGGCAGCAAGTTCCTTTTTCTAAGCATACACAAAGTGGACTAAAGTCAGCTAAGCTTCCTACCTCCAAAAAAAAATAGTGGTTTCAAACTAATTTTTAAATAAATGATGATTGCTTTTAATTTTGATTTAAGTTGCAGCTGTGATTTTTTCACATGAATGAGTTGTGTGATTTGATTTAAATCTCATTTTTTGAAGATGAAATGCTTGGCATGAAAAAATGTCTACATTATCTTCCGGGTGCTTTGAAGTACTTTTCTGATAACTCTTGTTGGGGCACCAGTGGATGCATCTGCCTTCGTTTTTCAACTTTTCTCTAGAGTTTATAAAAATAATTAGATTTCATATTATACAGAAAAACCATCCATGAAGTATTTTATAGGGAATTTAGAGTATTTTGGGGAAAACTAAACTAAATGTTCACTTATTATTTATGCCAGAAGAAATTATTTACATCATTAATTCACTGAGTGTTTGAATACAAAAGACTGAAACAATTTCTTCTTGGCTTCTTTAATTCTGACAAGTTTTGCTGTATAAATTTTTAATGTGAGTTGTCCAGAAAACTGTTGAACCAAATATAGTGACTGTGTTAAAAATTATCTCAAGCAATTACCCAGGTAAAAGAGATATTTGGCATTATCAAATATTCATCCATTTCATTGACATCTAGGTGAATAAAATGGGCAACATGGAAACAGTGTATTACTAGAATTTAATGCTTTTTTCCCCCCCTAAAATTTCAATTTTTTAACACATATGATTTCTGGTTTAATTTTTGTCTCAAAGTATAATTCCAAGACTTATATCTCTGTTATTTAGTTGCAGTATTTTCCCTTTTTTCAGGGATGATAATAAAATTCTTCTAATAATTTTTATCACAGGTGAAAACATGTGGACTTAAACATTGTTAGCTGGGACAGACTTTAAGAATGGCATGAAATAGTTCCATTTTTTCTATATTTGTTGCATGTGAGAACCAATTATTTGCCAAAAAAAACAGTGACTGTTTCTAACATAAATATGGGAAGAACCTGATTTTCATGCAGATGAGTTACATGCATTTTTAAAATATTAAAAGAAATACATGTGATTTTGAGGGGTTTCATTCTTTTATAAATTTCATAAATTTATTATTATGAATATATGAATTATGCTCATAATTCACAAAACCACGGAAATCTAAGAAAATAAACAAGACATATGATTTCACTGGTAAAGAAAATATTCCCTATGAAAGTTGTTGAGATCCATTACACTAAGAAGGCTTAACTGACTGCTTACGTAAGTAATAAACAGAGGAAGAGGGATTGCAGCTCTTGGAACTGGAGGTAAAATTGAAATGTATGTTAAACTTAATAGCTAGAACTTCATACCCTCATAAATTAGTTAATTTTTGCAGGTTGAAAGAATTGTTAATTTTGAATGTATTAAAACCAACAGGGAAAGTTTCTTACCTCCAGTGGCAGAACGATTGAAACCCAGCTTTTTTCGGCTGTGCAGGTACAGTAATTGTAATATTTTACTTGACATTATCTGTGCCAAGGCACCTAGGTAAATTTTGAGATATTCAGTGATGGTTTGATGCCTGTTTTAATAACTGTGTGCAATAAATGTCTTTCTTTTGCTTTTTGGGATTTTTATTTAAGAAACAGACAAGGAAAAATGCTTCACTTTTTTAGAGAAGTGCTTTTAAAATTTAAGTAAAATTGGGGAGAAAAAAAAAACAAATGCTATAACAGAATGTATTTTGAACTATAAAATCCAACCTTTCTCAGAGACTGTATTCGTCAAAGTAGCTGATGACTGTTGGTATTACATATTTGTGGAAAAAGTAATAAGTAAGGTGAAAAGATTCATGGAACATGTAGTAAGTAAGGTGAGTAGTGTTTAGAAAAGCTTTAAATAAAGTGTTTAGAAACTTCCTCAGATGATAGACTGGATATTACACTACAACTTTTTAGGGTTTATTTTTCTTAGAGTAAAATAAGTCCATGACAAAATAAGCATGAGAACAATTAGGACCACACTCTTGAAAAGAGAAGAACTTGTTCAGCACAGTTTATGTTCTGGACCAAAGAAAGACTATACCTAAATATAACTTGTGTGATAAAATGTTCTTTCTTTCTAGTGTGTGTGCAGACTAACAGATATAACTGCAACTGTGTCCTGTACATAATCAGTGTAAAGAAATATCGCATGAATTTGGCTCAAGAATATTCAGTTCTCAGTTGCACTAGAAATAATTATTTGTAAGGTTAGAATATTCCAGGAGTTGAAGTCCTTATAACTACTATTAATTTTGAATTTTGCTCCTGCAACTGTGCTCTGAACTACCTTGCTTAGAATCATTTTAAGCTTGTGATTTTGTATATCTCAATTTTCCAGTGATAAGACTCTCATTTAACGCTTTGGTGTTCATTTGAACCCAAAGTAAAATTGTAAACTTTATATTCAAGTTGTGATCATTATACCTGAGAAAAGGAGGAGTTTAAAAATATTAGGGTTTTTTGTGTGTGTGTTTGGTTTTGTTTTTATTTTTGTTGTTGTTGTTATGTTTTTGGTTTGGTTTGGTTTGTGGTTTTGGTTTTTTTTAATATAAGCACCATATAAAATTCTCTAGTAACTATTCTGAAAACAGTGGAAGACATCTGTCAACATTAAAGTGTTTTTCCTTGGAATTAAGCTCTAACGTATTTGGAAAGGTAGATATAATTCCTAAAGTATTCTACAGTAACAATAATTTCTAATACTAAAAACTGGTATTTTGAGATGATCTGACTCAGTAAAAATTGTAAAGACTATATTTTCTATTATCTTCAGAGTTCTTACATTCTCCTAGGACTAGGAAGAGTGCAAAGCTTATGAAATGTACTTGAAAGGTGTAATTTTTAAATTCTTTTTATGTAGGGCAGCTCCAGTTTAAAAAAAAAAAAAGGGATAATTACTCATAAAATAATGTTTTCATCAGTATTTGATAACAGAGGCAAAATTTCATCAAGCTTTCAAATAGTTTACTCAACTAATAATGCTCTAGCTTTCACAAAGATAAACTCTGCAAAAAACATGAAATTTTTTTCCCAAATTCCTTTTGACTATATTACTTAATGTGTTCACCACATTTTTCTCTTAAATTGGGCTCTTCAGTTTCACGAATTTGAAATCCTACCTTTTAAACTAAAAAAGTTAAAAAGTGGCCTACCTTTTCACCTAAGCAGAACTGAGGTGATTAAGTCTCTTAAAGGTTACATATTGCTTTTGTACATACTGGAAGAAACAAGCATTTCCAAGTATTCCCAAACTGCAGCTACTTAACAGTCGCTTAACATAACCAGCAATAGTGTCCTGCAGTGTAAAAATTTCTATTTATTTCTTGATTCTACACAAACTTTTCTTTTCCAGGATTCAGGGTATGTATAACATAAAAAGTTGTAAAAATGCCAATATAAAAGTAGGACACCTTGCTGTATCCCACAGCCCACTGTCATTTCCCACTTCACAATGAAGGATGTACTTAGTCTGTGCTTACTTTGCCAAAGTTAAAGAGAGGTGTTGTGATCACCTCTGTGCATACCTGGAACAGGGTGCTAGTGTACCATGTAACAGTTCTGACCTCAAAAAAAGGCTCTCAAGAATATCCTCAGTGTGCTATTTTTGAATTCAGAATATGCACACATGCCAAGAATGCCCAGCACATCTCAGAGCAATGGTCTTTGTAAGGCAAATAGCTGTGTCTTTTAATACTATATAATATCATGTAAGTCTTGAGTCTGATTTCAGTTTTGCCAGCATGAGTTAATTCTGGAGTGAGATCAGATTTTTACCCAAAAGCCAGCAATCTGCAATTATTCTTTCTGTTACAACTGAGAATTGAAACCTACAAGCTATGGACACAAAAAGTACAGATTTCAGCTGTCTTCTGGACGCTTGTATTTGTATGGATGTTTTAGCCTTTGACAGAAAGGGAAGCAAATAATTTATCTAGACTTTGAGGTCACATGTAGGACACAATTTCCTTCTACTTGAGTGGATCAGTATACAAATAAGAAAAGTCTGACAGATCAGGAAGAAAAACTCTATACTGTTTCTGCACTGAGATGTGTGAGTGTACAACTTTTAAACATCAGGAAATTGTGTTGGGTGAAGAGGAGGGGAAGAGAGAGTGGCTTTATCTGTTTTTCAATGGTAAACTGCATAAATGCTTTCCAGAGGTCAGAGACTAAAAGTTGTAAAACAACTTTTGCTCAGATACTACTGCTTAAAAGCAGCAAAAGAATTTACTGAGGGCAAAATATACACATTTATCCTTAAATTTTTAAATTGAAGCATGACAACAAAAGGATCCAAGAATCATAAGTGTCTTAAATGACCACGTTTAGAATGGAATGCGATCTTCTTTCAGCTGTTTTATAACCTAAAATTACTAAGACTTGGGCTTTTTAGGAGTTGCCAAACCTTTATCTCTGTGTAAGTTTGGCTTGGCTCCCTGCCAAACCCAGCTGGTGAGCTCCTTCCACCCCCCTCCCAAAAAGGGAAAAAAAGTGGCAAAAAGAAAATTGTAGCAAAAAAATATATATTTACATATATTTCATTTATATACAAGTAAACACTATGTACATATGAACAAGAATCCCAAGCAATGCCAACCAATCCCAAAAGGGAAAAAGGGGTAAAGAGAAAAAGGGAAGAGGACAAAAAGGGTAAAAATATATAACACAACACAATCTCACCAACTTCCCTTAGGAGAAGCAAATTCTTCTTCTCCTGCACCAACACAGGCAACAGCCCTCAACGAGGCATTAATTCATATAGATACACGAGACCAAAACACTGAGACCTGCCATGTCTGAGCTCACCTGACAAGGGAGAGAAAAGGGCAAAGGAACCTCCCTCTCTGTCTTTTATGCACCTGATTACATAAGGGAATGGGATGGAATACTTCCTTAGTTGGACCCCAGTTGCTAGGGAAGGCCTACAAAGAAACCACTACAATCTCTAAATAGGACAACCTACAGACTGTTAAATATCTCAGTATGACCTTATGTGAGGTCTTGCTTATACAAATAAAAATACATGAGTTGGCTACAAAATTCGCAGCTAAGTTTAGACCCAGTAACATACACCTTGCTGAAAAATATTTGGCTTTGAATTCTTTTTTTAAAATTCTAATTCTTATTCACTTATAAATATATATGTATTTTCATAATGGTGATTGAGAAGTGGTTTAAATTAAAGGACAGTGGTATTATTGGCTATTTCCATATAAAACAAATTTTCTTATATGGGCACAGTTTTAATTGATTTCTACATTTTTATCTGTATTTTATTTTTCATTTTGCATATCCAAAGATCCAACCTGTGCTTACATGTTTAATATATGACAGAAACATTGACATGCAATTCAGAAATTCATCTGTGTGAAGGAATTACATGTCCGTGTATATAAAAAGGTAGGATTTCAGTTATCACTCAGTCTTAGGGAAAATTGACTGGCAGCAGCTACTGAGAGATGTTTAATTAGTAAAAAAAGCTAAAGTGAAAAAAAATGGATTTTTTTTTTTTTATTTTTAAAAGGCAATGAAAATATCAGAAATTATTCTGAAAACTGTAGAGTCACAGCACAAGAAGGGATATCAAGCTATCTTCTGGGCCATTTCATTGCCTTGACTACAGGTGGGGTTAAGAGCTTTTTAGTTTACATTTAAGGATATTCTATAACACAAACTTTTCACACTTTCCAGGGAATCTGTTCAATTGCTGGATAACAATTACACTGAAAATGCTGCAATTTTACATTTCCTCCCCTTAGGTCTGTATTGAATAACTCTTGCTACAATACATGCTTTTTACCCCAAATTCTAATTCCTTTAGACATGAACGATACCTTATTCTCTCTCTTCTTGCAATGACACTTTGCATATTTGAAAAAGAGTTGCAATGACCCTCCTCATCGCTATCTTCTTTTCATGCACCTTGTTCTTGTTGCTCTTTTCATGTCAATGTATTTTTTATTTTATACTTGGTTTTGCACAGAAATATACAAAATTTTCCATGTTAGTAATGAGAAACATAATTCATATTCCATTTCTTCCTGCAACTTCTTTACAGACCACCTTATATGTATACTTTCATATATTTGGTAGCCAGGAAAGTGGTAAAACAACAATGTTCAAAATACACAAAATACTCATCTCTTACTCTGTTATGGAGATGCTCTTCAGATTTAATTACAGGTGTTTACATAAATGTGTGTGCAACAGAGTGGTCTGTTCTTTAAGAAGCTGAAGAACATGGTTTTCACATAATTTACAAAGCAAAACCAAAGGAAAGAACTGCACTGGTTCTGCCTCAGCTCTGAGCAGCTGCTCTGTTTCAATAGGCCAGAGAAGGAGGTCCATGGTCAGTCAAGTACTGAAATGTGCACAGTGAAGCGAGTGTACTCATTCATTTAAAACTGAGTTACTAAATATTGATACTATTTCCAGAAATAGAGCCAGAACACTTAAAATTCTTGAAAGGTAAGGGTTTAGCATTGAAGGAACAAAGCTAATTGAAAACACCGTGTGCATGGGTCTTTTCTCCTTTCGTATTACTTACTCTCTAGTCTACAGTCTTTTTCTCCCTATTGCAAAACCACTCCTGATGTGGCCTGACCTCCACTGTAGTTTCTACCACTTTTGTTTTTTCAACACTTGTTTAGACTAGGTCAGTCTTTTCACTTCCCTGTGTGTTTAATAAAGTCATGACCTCCTTCCTGTCCTTAAATAATTTATATTTAATTGTCCTTTAAGAGAACTTTTCTTGTTTTACTATCAGTTCAAAATGTAACCAAAACCAAGAGGGCCGCCTACATGGTTTATAGAATATGTATATAGGATGTACAGAATTTAAATTTTAGTACTGAATTACACAGCTTCCATCTGAAGTGGGATTCACTTAAAGGGAGTTGGAGGGAACAGGAAGCTAAAAGAGCTGTGGTTTCTACTGACTTATATGCAACAACGGTGGCACTAGTTTTGTGTCACTTATGTCCTGCAATGAAGTACTCTTCTTGACAAAGAATTAAAAAGTACTTCCCTAAGTAGGAAAGAGATATCTCTCCTAGGAAAGAGAGAGAGAATATGTTATTCATCTCTAGTCTTTTCCTCAAAACTTACACAGGAAAACTGAAGAATTCAAATAGCATGCCCCTGATCCTGCTTTAGATATACACAAAAGTCTTCCATGTCAGCTGAGGTTTATGTTTTGTTCTTTTGATCCCACATTCTCCTAAATACAGGGCCTTCTGCACAAAAGCAAAACTGCAGATTAACTTTATGTATCTGTGGCACAGCTGTCGCAGAAAGAAGAGATGTGTTTCTGAAGTTCACTTCCTTCTGCTCTGTAGCAGTTTCTCCAGAAATCTCTAGACAGTTTATACTACAACAATTCTCTTGGGCCTCCCTCTGCTGCAGAGTACGTGGATCTGACTGCCAAATTTACTCCTCTTTTGGAATCTTTTACATGCAGTTTCTTGAGAAAACCCAATTAAACAATTGGTATTTAATTTTCTTGGCAATTGTGAGTTCTATAATCCGAGACAGACTTCATTACATTATTCAAGGTAGTGAGCTGTCCTTTATTGGAAATATAATGAAAAGAACAAAAAGTAACTGTAACATTTTATACAGAAATCATGTAAAATATTGTTCATTTCATTTCAGGGAATGTGAATGTGGAAAGGAAAGAGTTGTCTTCCACTGTTTTGTGGGAATTTGTGTTGGACAGTAGAGCTTATTTTATCTCTGCTTAACACTATGTGAAACATGTTCTTCTCTTACTTCCTTTGTGGAAAAAAATTTTACAAATGTAGCTGTGCTGACAATCAAGCCTATGAAGTGAGCAGCAACACCCATTCATCAGGGATATTTTCAAGGTTACACAGAAAGTGATTTCTTGTATTATTCTTATACTACTTGCCTACCTTTTTTCTTTTTTTCCCCAGCATGCAATACCTGTACTAGGGAAAGGGAAAGTGCCACTAGAGCTTTGGTATCTTATTTCCTTTTGTTATCGGATTTGGATTCATTTTGGCAGCTAATGCATCCAATCAAAAGCCATCAAGATGCAACACTGCTTTTCTCCTTTCAGCAGTTATCTCAAGCTCAGCATTTCTATCTATGTAGGCAGAGTTTTCCTCCCTTCCAATATACTCCTTTACACTAATTAATGGACCAGCCCACAATTATGTGTGCTTCCTATTTCGGTAAAGAGGAAGGAAACTTCCAAATTAGATGGACGTCAATTGGGCTGCAACTTCTGCTGAATAAATGTGAATGTACAGCAGGAAAATCTCTTCTGTTGCCAAAACGCGGATAGGAACTGGTCTTCCTGTCTCTAATGGGCAATCTAAAGGTCAAGAGCCTGAATGGAGACAAATGGTGACATTATGCCTTATGATTACTTTGTTTATTTGAAATGTAATATAGGAAGTCACTGCCTGCAAGATGATTGTTACTATTTTATTGCCCCCTGTATTGTCAAAAATCAACAACATAAAAATATATTTGCCTGGAAAATAATAGTTATAATGGCAAACTGCTAAAAAACAATTTTCCTACACTGTGCAGTGGATAAATTATTTTCCTTTCCATACAGCATGATATATAAATCCATAAAGATTTAGAATAGGTGGCAGTCAGATTTTTTTTTTTTTTTTAAATTGCCATTATATTTGGATCATACTTATGAAAATCTGAAGGCTACACTAGAGGAAGTTATCACACTGGTTAAAATATTTAGAGAAATAAAAGTTCTGAAACATTTTCATTGGAAGAATATATTAAGTTAATATGAAATCTCTGTTTTCTGTAAAATAATATTTAATTACATTTTATTTTAAAATAAAAAAAAAGACAATTTGATATTAAGAAGTTTACAGACTTCATCTATATCTATTCACTCTCTAGGCTGTATTAAGGTTTTGTATGAGTTGGCCCCATTAATTTCTTTTGTTCTACGCAGGGCAGCACCACACAAATTCTTGTAGACTTTTCACTTCTGCATTAGTTTTATTAGCTTACTGTGGAACTCCAGGAGTTTCAGTACTGCTTTGGGGGAACCATAATTTCAATAATTAACCACTTTTTACTTGATGATGCTCTCCTTTGTAACCCCCCTTATGCCTGAAAAATACTCACAATGTCCATATTTTCCTCACTTCATGTTCTGACTGTGTACAATCGTGTATCCAGGACACTTGGAACAAGTCACTGAAAAGGTCTTCTTTGAGTGCTTTTGATCTTTTTTCAAACCTCACTAAGGTTCAGTTGGAACTGCACTGTCATTCATATTAGGAAAATCAAGCACTACATGAAGAGAAACTGCTGTTTGTCCCAGTAACA
Organism: Formicarius rufipectus; assembly: GCA_013399695.1. Classification (NCBI taxonomy): domain Eukaryota; kingdom Metazoa; phylum Chordata; class Aves; order Passeriformes; family Formicariidae; genus Formicarius; species Formicarius rufipectus. The sequence goes on along the minus strand of VXAU01003440.1, from coordinate 94,958 downwards.
CCCTTTGTTAGGGGATCAGTAGCCTTTATGAATGCAAATCCCTTCTTTTACATGAAAAGTTTGGGAAAAGCTGTCATATACATATCAATGATTCTTCTCCCTCACCCTGCTAAATTAGCACTGTATTTTGAGTTCCATTTCAGCACAGGTGAATTTTTAGGTTTAAAATGCAAAGTCCAGCCTTACAGACCAGAAAAATCGAGAAACTTCTGTATTTTGCGTCTATTTAATTATCTCATAATAATGTAGTAGATTTTATTCCTTTTCATATGTGTGGATTAAGTGTATTTATAAAGTCTTCTCAGGTTTTCTTTCAGATGATAAAAAATTGGATCATACAGCTTTGAGAGGTCCCACTCTCACTCTGAGTTTACAGAATTCTTCAGTTAAATGTGATATTAAGCATAAACAATAAAAACATAGCTCAGTGGGACATGCCACTATATACTCTGAAAAGTAGAGATGAGGCATAGGGCTGCTAGAGAAAGCAGTTTCTTTCTGCAGGGGCAAGGGCCAATGAGATAAGGTTGTTTTGAAGCTGTGATCTCAATGGACCTGTGTTTTTTATATACTTGGTTTGTATACTGCTGGTGAGCCCACTGATTTGATGGGACAATATGAGTTAGGAATACAGCTCACTGAGAAGAAAGCCCTATACAATATTCTTGTCCCCAGAAGTGAAAACTCAGGAGGCTGGAATTTTGTAAGGTATTACTCTATTGGCAATAAATGCCAGCATGCTAAAAATTTCCCTGTAGTAGAGCTCTTAGGGTTTATATTTTAGCTGATCATGAAAGGCCAACAGTTTTCAGAAAGAAAAACAAGTTAATAAATCTACTGCCTTCATTTATCTTTCAGAGTGTTTCACAGCCTCTCAAATTGCTTCTCTCCCTCTCTCCATGTATTATGCACTGGGAACTAATAGGCCAAAGTACTGGGTCTGGCTGAGTGCCCTGGTCTCTCCTCTGAAAGGCTGCTCTGTCTGGAGGGCAGAGGGCAATGTAGCACAACCATAGGAGCGGCTTTAACAACTGGGCAATGTTTTCCCGCTCTGTTTTTCTATCCAGCCAGCACTCAGAGTCTGGGGGTGTATGAAATACAGATTGTAATTACAGTTAGACGCTATTTCCCACGATTTGGGGTCTTGTGAGCATTCATCATTTTGCATAGTTGTTTGGCACTGATGAGCCGTTAATCAAAGGTGAGCTTTTAATGCTGCCACTTTCAGGCAGTCTTGACATTATAAACATCTGCCTGTGCTTTAACACCTGTGTACTCACAATAACTCAGCACTTGCTGTAGCCCACACAGTGTGATGTATGGGCCTGGTTTATAGGATTCTGAGAACTTTCAGTGGCTCTAACTGGTGAGCATAGTGCATAGTACATAGACCCCATAGTGCTGGGGCCTTGTTTGCACTTGGGCACTGCAGTCAGATGCCCCAAAGTGTCTTCCTTCTCTTATCAGTAATTTGCATCTCTCCTGTGTTGTTGGTGCTGTAGGGTGAGTTCTGTTTTTAAATGTTCCATGGTACTTGCCAAAGAGCTTGCCTTGCATCCACAGCTAAAATGGCACCTCCAAATGTCAGTTTATAAGGACTCAAAAGATATTTGGGCATCCAGAATGTGCCAGTACAAATGCCTCTGTAGTCTGACCCCTTACTGGCACACAGTGTTTTGAGATATACTGAAAAATTGTCAGATACATATAAACCTTTAAGTTAGTTTGCTATTGGTGATATTTTAAATTACATACATGGATATTTACAAATTAGGTCACTAATTAAAATGACAATAATCAGGTATTTTGCTACCTACATGCAGCTAGGCATTTTTCTTCAGTTATACTTGCATGGCAGAATCATGCTGGCAACAGCTTGTAGCTTTCTTTGTGAGAAGTGAGTGCAGAAAATCTGGTTTTTGTGATTTCAACATACTTCAAAGCACTTAATCATTAGTCCTTTTGAATTTTTTTAAATTAATTAACCACTGATTTTATTTGACATTAACACTCATTCACTTAGCATAAGAACTGTGTGTGTGTAAGATTCTAATTTCAACACTCAGAAATTCACTGACTTTTGGGACTATAGTTTCTAAGGAATTATAGAATTTATTGTGGTTTATTATACAAATGGCTCTTAATTCTACTTTTTTCTGCAAAGTCTGTCAGAGTGCTTATACTTTATTACAATCTGACACTAAGGAAACAATGCTTAAGAGACATTAATATCTGATTGGACTGGACAACTACAAACTTCTCAGAATAGCTGTAAGAAAAATCTACCTACTATTGTTTTTTGAGGATTTCTCTTTTCTTAGATTTTCCTGTAAAGTTTGTATGTATTTTTATTTGTTTGTGTTGTTTGAATCAGTCCCCATAATTCTCAAGCTAAATGGAGAATTTGTTGCAACTATGTCACTGAAAGAGAGAGGAATATCAATGAGCTATGTAACTGACTGAAGGTGAAAACCTGTTCTGGGAAAGCACTACCTGCCTTTCATGCTCAGTTTGGGGAGTGATTGTGTCTCTAGGGAGAGGTCTTTTGAAGTTTTCTTCTTCACCAGAAGCAGAGAAGACTGCAGAATAGGTTTAATGGTACCACTCAAAGACTGAGGCAAAAAAACCCCATGCAGACTGCAGCTGTATAAAAACAAGCCATGTTTATCCCAACAAAGTGTTCTTATCTAGACAGACTGGCTACATGCAGGCTGCTGGGTGGGAATGGTCCTTGTCATCTTTTAACTATCCAACTCTGCACAGAAATCCACTGATTTTTATCAGAGTACAAGCACACACTGACACCGTGTTCCAGTTCCCAGGCAGATCGCCAGGCACTCCTGAATTTACTGGTCATTGTGAGTGGTGGGAATGGAGGATGTGGGGGAAGGGAAGATGAAGCTGGGAGATATAGGAATGTAGGGCTGGTTTAGAGAGTGTAGACAGAAAAATCTCATTCTTCACATTTCAGTGTACTCTGGTTTGCATTTATATTCTGGAAAAACTATCCAAATAGGTTTTATGAAGGTCAGATCAACGTTTTAGTGCGTTCATAGTGCTGGAGTTTTGGACAAGAGAGTGATTGTACACTCCAGTTGCAGCATAACTATGTTAGAGAACAGCTATCAATCCATGTGACAGCTGTATACCTTGGAGATCAGGAAGGTTAGGCGTAGAGAAATTTTTTTATGAACTTCAAAAAACTTGAAAGGAAACAGATGAACTTGTTTCCTGAGATAAGGAGTTCACTGTTAAGTTTTCTAGAATTTTTAATAATGAAGATATTTGAAACCCCTGCATACCAACATGTCCATTGATTATTAGCTCAGAAAACCCAATCCTGATTCTCCTACCTCCAGAATTTTTCCATTATTTCTCTGGGGAGTTTTCGGTTACAAACACAAGAAATGTATTATATATAAAAATATATTATATTTATAAAGCATGTGTATAACATGTATAACTTAAAGAAGTGTTTGGATGACACTTTCTAGTCATTGATTTAGTTCTAGGTGATCCTGTGATGAGCAGGGAGTTGGACTCAATGATCCTTTCAACTTGAGATATTCTGTAATTCTAACTGTTAAAAATCTATCCCTTTTCCTGGTGCCATGTGAAAATACAACAATACCTTAAAAAAGTATAAATGTATTCTAAATATGAAGAGACTAAATAAAATACATCAATACGATTGTTAAGTATCTGTGGATGAATTTGCTTTTCACCATCAAAATCACCTCATTGGCTAAGAAGTCTAATAGGACATATTTTCATCAAGTTGGTGAAGGGAAAGAGGGAGAGAATAATTGTTCCATTTCACAGTATTTCAGAATGCTATTTGTTTTTTTTCTTTTTCCATTAACCCATGGGATTTTTATTTTTTTTTCAGTGGAAGGCCCTGCAAAAGAGCTTCTAGTCTTCTGGGGATCTGATAGAGCAGCTGCTGTCACTGTGTGAGAAAACAAGACACAGGCGCTGGGAGTGCTTTTCACCTCCCAAGAGGAAAAAAGGACATTAGGGATAAATGATAAATTTTAATTCTTGTTTCTCTTGCTTTCAGAAGTTATGCTACAGAAAAAGCTGCCCATGAAGGGAATTTTTGTAAAGGATTTTAGTTGTCCTCCTATTTCCCCTCTTTTTGTTTCAATAAATGGTTTTCATGCATTAGGTGATGTTAGTTGGGATTTAATGGGATATATCTTGATAAAAATTTCCACTAGTGTGGAGGTCAGCAGATGGTAGTTAACTCAATCTAAAGGCCTCATCTCTGTTTAGGAGAGCCTGTATTTTCTGTATTTTAGAGCACTTTCTGGCTTATTCAAACGCCTAGTTAAACATTGAAAAAGTAAAGGAAGGGGGCAACTATGAGATATAAGCATGACTAGTACTTAATTGCAATTCCTATTAATGAAATCACTACGATTAAAGAAAATAGCAGCATAGCCAACATTAACATCCTGAGTAACCTCAGTTCATGTGGGTTACTGACTAAACATAATACCAGAACTCACTCAGATTAGGGAACTGTGCTTTATCATGTTTCTATTCAACTCCTGTATAGAAAATTACTATAGTTCAGCATCTTGGAAGTCAATAAGTAGTTTTACTGTCAGTTTCAGATTCTGGATGAAATCTTATCATTGGCTAATTAGTTTTGTGTTACTTTCATGTTACTTTCCTCTTAGAAATCATGTGACGAAAGAGAAGGTTTTATATGTGGCTTTTTTCTTTTTTTTTTGTCATTGTATAGAAATTTCATCATTTCTCTTTTGATCCTCTGTGAACAGTTTTTCTCTTGCCTCATGTAAAATAGTGCAGAATAATATCAGTTTGAACAAGGTATTCAGGTGTGCCAGAAGACCACTGAAATCAACAACTGCCCAGATACATGAGTTCAGGCAAACACTTTCAGATTTAAAATGAACTTTTGTTGGCATTCAGTTCTATTCTTCTTGGGTTTAGGAAGTTATTAAGAATATTCCTAGCATAGGGAAAAGGTGAAAGAGAGCCTGAACTTCGTCACTAAAAAGAAAGGAATGAAATAGGAATTTCCATTCATGGGCTAGTGAAAAAAAAAGGCAAAAGGAAATTTTAAAGTAAGTCACCTTTTGTGTAAGGTGCAGTCGAATTAAATACATTATTAATCAATTAAATTGGATCTTCTTGTTCTGCATACAAGTTTCTTCTGTTTTTCTATTTTTTTTTACTATTAGGGTTGACTAGAATTTTCTGGATGAAGACATAACAATATGTTATGCCAATATGTTTTATGCCAACAATATGTTATGCCAATATATTTTAGCCTATTTGCTCTTATCTACAAGACCCCTAAGTCACAAGACCCTAAAGTTTCAGGAGAAACTCTGATTGTATCAGTAATATTAGTGACATTCCAGACCTTATCACCTAACTGAATTTCACTCTGTCACGGACTGATCTGTAAATGCATATCCAACCAGTTTGAAAGCATGTATTTTGTTAGTGCATTATGACCTATATGGTTCCTTTAGAGGTGTCAGTAAAAAAATAGCTTACTGTTGTAGTAATAGCTTACTGTTATAGTAATGTATCCATATATAATTTAATATCTTTTTCAACTTAAGCATAATGTAATCAATGAGACAAGAAGTACAGTCTCAACCAGTCTGAACAGGCTCTACCACATTTGTATGACTTTTATCTAACAAATAAGCATGTGTCCCTCTGTTTTGTTGCTTGAGGAATAACTCTTAATTCTTAAACTTTTGCACGAAGTACATTGAACCATAGTAAAAGATTCTATATTAGTGAAGAGGAGTGTCATTACCAACCCTGTAGCTGCTGGTAATTACCTGTACAAATTAAGAAGATATTCAGTAGATTTTATAAACTAATTCTGAGATTAGTGCAGTCTATAATGCTCTCTGTCCAGGGATAGAATCAGAAGCTTGCAATTGTGAGAAACTGATTTTCAACTATGAGTTGTAAACTGTTTTCCGCTTTGACTACAGAGTAATTCAGTGTAGTTTCTGGGTCTGAAAAAGTCTGGTTTGGGCTTAAAAACACCATAGTATATACTACAGAAATATGCCTTTGAATATTAAAAATATCCTGTTAATCTTCATTTTTATAAATACCCATCTAAACCTACACATGCACAGATTGATAAGTAAATATGCCATTTTGCATACTGGATGATATTTACATTTGTATCTTTTTTCTTGAAATACTGATCCCTCTGGCATTTCCACTGCACCATCTTCTTGCATGACACAGAAAAGTGTGGAAATACACCCAACTGAAATGGTACATCTCTCCTTTAACTTGTACATCTTTATGAGTTGGATAATAAAACTTTTTTCTAAGACAATTTTTTTGAGTTTTGCCATAATTCAAGTTTATAGATCACAACATCAGGTATTTTCTCCCCATGCTCCTCTAATTTCAATGACTCGATTAACATTGTTCAAACATGCCCAGTGGAGAGAATGCAAGATCATCTGCATTTCATAAAGTTATTAGGTAGACTACTGGAAGGACATAATTCTGTATTTTTTCAGAAAATTCATGTGTAATTTCCATTCTAAGGTACTGAGTTAATCCAATGTTTTGGGGGAGAATGAAGTGAAAAAAGGTCTAGGAGACAAGAAGTCCCAAAGTATCTGAGAGGTATAATGACACACACATTATGTGACAGCATTAAGTGTATATGAGGTTTTGTCTGTGCTTTATGCTAGATACATAATTCCTCACTGGCTCTTTGTCAACACATCCTTCCACCATTCTGTAATGCACTACAGAGAACAGTCTGTAAAACAGTCTGGTTTTATGGACTTTGGAAGGTGAACAGGAAGTAAAACTGCTGTATATCACGTGTCAACCGGTAAAGCATTTTATTGAAGAAGATCAACTTGAAATATTTGTCAATTCTTAGGTCATTACCAAGTCTGGAGGAAGGCAAGGGAAGGTTAATGATAACCCAGTTAAAACAGTGGTCAGTAAGAAAATCAACTTGCTTTGAAAATAACTGGGAGTAAAAGTAAATTTGTGACAGTAGTTGTAGATGTTAGGATCATAACATATCTCTCTTATATTCAAACAAAGCAATATCCCTTTAGCAGAAATGCCTAAGGCATGTGCTTATTGACTGATTAGTTTGGAAGTAATAAGACCTGTTAACTAATTCAAGGGATGCCAAAAGGACAAGTGTGAGAAAATTTGAATGGTAACACTCACTAATTAGTGTATTTAAATTTCACAATGCTTTAAATAAATTCATTTATACTTCTCTCTCTCTTCTTATTTGCTGCCACCTGGTCTTTTGTCAGAAACAATTATTTTGCAACCTGATGAAAAATGAAGGGTGAAAATTTTCTTAATATTGAAATAACTTACTGTTTCAACCAGATCCTATATATGGAAATACTCCTGCAGAGTGCTTATAAGAAAAAAAATACATTTCAGGTACAAAATCTCAATAATGATGAGAATGAAATACTGTTTTGAACAGATTGCATAGAGGTGTAAACTACACACTTAAAGAACTCAGTGTCTTCACTTCCCCTCTTTTGAAGTTTAGACTAGGTGCAGACTAGCCCTATTATATAAAGAAACTGTAGATTTAAATATTATTGACATAATTTTAAAACTGTCATATACATGATGAGCTTACACTGAACAGGAGTTTGCACTTGTAACTTCCAGAGGTCCCTTTAGACCTAAAGTACCATATGATGCAAAGTGTGGCTCATTAAAGGCTTACTAATCAGAAAAGCTTATGCACAGTAGGCTGCCTCTCTGGGTGATAAGTTTTCAAAGGGTTTTGGTTTTGTCTTGATTTTGGTTTTTAGTATTGATTAAGGGAGAGAGCTTGCTGCACTTTTCATAGCATGAAGAACTAGAAGAAGAGAGATGTCTAAGCTTTTTGTAATAGCGTTAGAGCTCACTAAGAAGACAACTAGAAATATCACCAAGTAGAAAATTGCATGGGAAGATTTAAAAAGAGGGGAAAAATCTTATTTTCCCTTGTTGGAAGATAGACTGCAGTAGAACAAGTCACATAGGAATCAGTGACCTTGGAATCAGTCTTCAAATATAATATATTGCTATGATTTGTCTATACACAGGCTATTTACCTGGAGAAGGCAGTTAGCGAGATAAACATTGGTAGTGCAGTTAAATCACTGGGGATTATTGTAACCCACAAGCTCAAATAAAAGCTGCAGTGCTTCAAAATAAAAGAAACAGTCTTGTAATCCAATGTGCCAAAGTAATCTTGTTACTTCCTCTTTGAACTTCTAGCCTCATTTTTTAATAGGAAAAAACTGCAATTCTCTGGCTCAAAAATGACAACCTCATTTCCAGCACCTATCCAAATCTTAACTAAGTCTTTTTTAGATTTGATACTCCAAAGAATCCTTTGCTCTGAACTGAAAAGAGCTTAAGGGGATGAGATACCAAGAAATATCTCATTATCTGCCTTAAACCACTGACGTCAGATATGATAAAAATGATATCCTCCTGTTGTGCATGCTTTTTGTGTGATTAAGTATAGTAATGAAATTAAATTAAGGTAGTGTGAAATTTTTATGTACCCACTTGCAAAATTCTGTCTTCTGCTCCAGTTTGTGTGAACTATTGCAATGATGCAATAGCTCATTGACAACACAACACCATCCAGTTTATTTATTTACATTATCTTGCACTGTCTTTTTTACCTTTACAGTATGTAATTGATCAAAGGCTGGTAGTTCTTTTGCCTTAAATGCCTATTTTGCAATAACTAGGTCCACAGTATTAGATACATAACATCACTAGACCAATTAACTTTATATATATGAAAGAAATTTTAGTTGTGATGTTTACTATAATAATTTTAGTATAGCTATCTGCCCCTCTTCTCTGCTCCGGTGAGACCCGACATTGAATCCTGTGTCCAGGTGGCCTGGGGTCCCCAGCACAGGAAGGACATCAGTCTGTTGGACTGAGTACAGAAAAGGGCCATCAAGATGATTAGAGGGATGGAGCATCTCTGCTATGAGGAAAGACTTGAGAGAATTGGGATGTTTGGACTGGATAAGATAAGGCTATGGAGTAACCTAATTTTGGCGTTCCAGTACCTGTGGGGAACATATAAGAAAGATGGACAGAGACTATTTACAAGAGCACAGGTTTCCCAGAGAAACTGTGGCTCTCCCATTCCTGAAAGTGTTCAAGACCAGGTTGGATGGAGCTCTGTGCCACCTGATCTAGAGAAAAGTGTCCCTGTCCCCAACAGGGGGGTTGGAACTAAAGGATCTGTAAGGACCCTTTCAACTCAGGCTGTTCAATGATTCTATCCATATTCCTGAAAGTTCTAGAGAGGTTTTTATTTCTGCAAATTCCAAAGTATCTGTGAGAAGCATCATGTAAGGATTCTGATGTAATTGTATGATGCTGTCAACACCAGAAAAGTTGCTCTTAAAGACTGGCACAAGCAATTATTTTAATACGTCTCAGTTCAGACAAAACCACAAGTCCTTTCTATTTCATGGAGAGTAAGGGGAATCTCAACCGAAATTTACCAGCAGAAAAACGTAAACCGTATAACTTGTACTATTAAGGTGACCTTACATTCTTTCATAATCGTTAATGCACAAAGACTATCAGCCATACAGGTGCCTCCACTTTTTCACCTAAACTAAAAGTAGTACCCTGGAAGCAGTATGTTACAAGATAAACCCTGGAGGTTCTCAGGTGCAGAATGAATAAATTGCACATAGTAAAATGTCATTTTATTTATCATTACTGAACCACAAAGAGAAACAAACAAACAAGACACAATGTGGAACAAAACACATAACTGTATGCTGAAAGGTAAAGATCTGTAGATTACAGAGCTGTGAGAAATCATGTCCCTATAACAATTTTGTAGTCCCTCCTGTAATTTAAATTAATGTAGGAACACCTGACTGTGAGAGAAACTGCAGTTCCTGAGGTCTCTATATGTGATGTTCAAGGATCTAAATTACTTGCCATTGAAGAACATATATTTCTGCTCTTACAGTGGAAGATGTATTGTATGTTCCCCAACTAAATGGTTTCCTTTTAAGATGTACAGAAACAAAGCCTGCATCTTCAGCAGGCAAAGTGTAGGTCTAGTGATTTCTTGTGATAAATGTGAGCTAGTTCTGGTGACAAACTCTTAGCTGTTGCCTGCTGTTTCATCAGAGCTAAGACTGGTCACTAAGGCATAATTTTAGGTGCTGGTGTAGTAAGCTCTTATCACACTCTATGCACCCTCATCTACTTCACAATGTGTAAGCTTGAATTCACTAATGTTTTGTTGAAACATTGAGATCTCTATTCAATTGTTTATGTTATCACCCATGAGTATATCTTGTTGTGATCTTTAAAAGTTCTACAATGGAACAGAGTGCTAGAATATTTGAAGCAACTTCCAGAAAAAAAAAATCCCTTCAAAAAACAGAACTGTAAGGGTGTATCTACTTCATCTAGGTTCAGAAACCTCTTTACAGTAATTGAATTAATAGTAATACAGGAGCAAGAATAATGCTGAAGGTAAGGAACTGAGAGTTTACTCTTTAAAATGGGATTTGTGGGTTTATATATACAACTTGCATATCCATTATGTATTTACATACACAGTGTCAGTGTTTTGCCCAGGACTGAAGAATGATGTCTTGGGAGTTAAACTGCTGATAAAGTTAGTAGCAGACTCATTCACTTTGTTTTTGATCACAATGTGTTACTCTGTCAGTCTTTCCAAACTAGCCCTGAGATACAAGTCCAAGTAGTTTATTAATAGAATTGTTTGAAAAAATGGTGACTCAGTATCATCAAAACACTGTGTGGGAACCAATTGCTTTTTCTTACTTACTCTTGACAGAAACTAGGCAGGTTGTCATGGAAACTTGCCTACCTCATCAACAGTTTGCCTCTCTGAAACCAGATTTCCAACCATGGGATTAGTCTAAACTTCTCAGCTCTTAGGGTTCACAGAGGTTGTGGAACATCATCTCAAGTTTATTTTGAAAAGCCAAGCAAAAATATTACATCAGTTAGTGCAAAAAACATTTGAGGATTCTTGTCCTAAGAAATTATGAAGTTTTTTCCCACTATGCAACAATTTTTTCACCTCTCATATTTTCACCAAGAAGGAACTTTGTGCCTTAACTACTTTTCAACAGTTTGTTGAAAAGCTGACATGTCCCATACTTCAGATATAGACCTACAAAACATTCCCATTACGTTTACAAAACCCACAAGCTAGCAAAAACAAGCCCTTGTCTGAGATGTACTGTAACACATTGACATGGCATGGTTTCAAAGGTATCAGTGTAGTAGAAGCACTAATTCGTGGTAAGACAAGTGTAAAGACAGTTATTACTTAATAAACATGTATGTTGTTTTTGTGAGTGCAGGTGTTTGTATGCTGTGAAAGAAAATTAGTCCTTAACTGGCTTTTAAAATCCACATAAAGATCATTTTTTTCTGAAAACTCAAGATTTTTCAAGAAACAAACCCCTAACGGCAATATTTGACCTTGTTCTAAATTTAGATTTATTGAAACATTGGAAAAAGAAATGCAAAGTGTCTCTTCTAAACACAGAAGGAGGTACTGAACTACTGATCCATGTCTTGAGATGTAGGCAAAATCACTTTAAAATCCAATTAAAAGTAAGACATTAAAAAAAAAAAATCACACTTGATAGTTAAAATCTCTCTCATCCTGCCTGATTTAAATTCTATGCTATTTGTTTCAGAGTTCTTTATGAGGAATGTTTTCATCATGTTCTTCCAGATGTAGTCTTTTCTTTACTTCTCATTGCTAAGAGCTGTTGTCACCATTTTAGTCATCGTACTGTTTTGTAATCTGTATGTTTACAGTTTGGGGAGACTATTAAAACCATTGCCTGTTGGGCAAAAAAGCAAATGGGAAAATTATACTTGCAGCTGTGGAGGAAACAAAATTATGCCTGAACTTACATATTTTAAACTCTAAGTAACAGCAAAGTGTTGAATATCTTTGTAATGCACACAACCTCATCTGGGAGAGGCAACTATTGTTCAGGACTAGTAAGGAGTTATTAAGCAGCCAAACAAGGACAATGTACGTGTCTCTATTTAGCAAACAAAAGCAATTGAATGTACAAATATGAATGCAGGTGGATCTGTTGCATCCTGTAGGCTCATATAAAGCTCTGAGCATTCAAGTCACTGCTGTCACAACACACTTCCAAACAAATTCATTTAACTAAGCATGATTCATTAATCCTTACTAGCCTTCTTTGTTTTACTGCTTCCAGGCTTCCTTTCCCCCCTTATTCTGCAACATAGACATCTTTGCACTAGAAAGGTAGGTTTTCTTAGGTTTCTGAATACCTCTTCTAGCAAGTTGTAGCTGGGACTAGCTGCCATGCTAACATCCAACTTTAATATTTACCTTTACAATCAAAAGTAAATAACTAGCATTTGATGGGTGTTTCTGTTAAGTGTGTTGAAGTACTGAGTACTGTAAATTTAATGTGATTATTGCCATTACTCCCTTTTATAGCTTTAGTATTGTCCTTATTTTTACTCTTAAACACATATAAAAGGCATGTGATTGCATTCCTAGTTTTCAACTCTGATAATTTTTTTCAGGGTGCCAACCTTCTGATGCAATTAGATAGAACTTTGCAATTAGACATTGGTTAAATTCCTCCAACCATTTTTTCTGATGGAATTCTTAGCTTTCTGGTCTCGCTGCTGACGATTTCACTGCTCACATATCCACTGCTTTATTCAGTTTTAGAACTGCTTTTGAGAAGAAATAGAATAATACCCTTCACTAGCATAATTTTTATTTAACAATAAAGAGATATCCTTTTTTTAGGTGGGGACCAGTGTCTTTTGCCTCCCAAATTTTCACATTAATGTTTACTTTCTGTCATAAATCCTCTCCTGTTCTTTTTATCTCTTTCTTGTGTCCTGAATAATGAGAATGGGTTTCTTGGGGATGGAAATTATTTTCTTTTAACATATCTAGCACAAAATACACCTTTTCCCAAGCCTTTTAACATCCAATGTAGTCTGATACCTAACTAAATCCTTGTGTGTTATCTCAACTTTTAGTTTTTTATTTTAGGAGAAATCACCTATAGAGGAAGATAAAATAAGAAGACTCTTCTTGCTTTTGAAGGATATATGTGTGTGGAAAAGATTGGACATTCAAAATACTGGTTATAAGATGGGATTGTCTTTGACAAATGAAGTGCCAATGTCCTCAGGAAAACATTAAATGGAATAACATGTCAGCTATTAGCTGGTAGAAAATCTTAGCTCCATTTTTATACCTCCTGTTATTTAACTGTGGAGACAGTCACTTCATGTATAGTGGGCCAGATTATTTCATGGTCTTGCCCATTTGAAATCCTCTGGGATGGTATTGGGAATCCAAATCTATCCAGCAGATTATTCCCTAGATAATTGACACGCTCCTCTTTAGCTTGGATTGGCAAAAATTTGGGCATTTTTAGAACTATGTCAAGCTCTTACCTCCAGCTGGCTGTGACCTCCAGCTATGCTGGGTGTTTGCTGTCAGATGCAGGTCAGAAATGTTCAGGATTGTTAGTCTACACCGTGGCACAGGTTCTTGATAATAGTCTCATATCTATGAGTTTTTTCTGATGATTCCTATCCATTGCACTAAGAAGGTACAGAGAGTTTACTGATTGTTTTCATCAAACTTATTCAATAGATACTAAATATTGCAAAAAAGAAAATAAGAAAACACATCAGCTTCTGACTGAATATTACATGCCTAAAGGTGTGAGAATATCAGCAGCATCAGAGAGAAAATAATTCTTCCATGGGAATGAACTAAGGTAAATAGTAATGATTTATTAATGATGTTAGGAATAGCTAGTTTACAGTTCTACTTTCTTGAAAAGACTGTCTCATCCAGAGGAAAATTATCATTACAGAATTCACAGTAATGCAACAACTTTCAGCAATCAAAACTCAAATTGTAATACCAATTCTTTTTCTTCTGGTAAATATTATAGCCCTGCTCTTACAAAAATGAAAGCATGCAGCCTAAAGGCTGCTGTCATGTGCCATGTTTTAGCTTAGGAGAAGAAAACTAACATTTTAATCAGCATTTGATAGCCAGGTTGTCAGACCTGTGGTTTTGTTTAACTGCCACCTATTCAGTTTATAACCATACCAAAATCAATTTGCTTTTTTAGTATTTTAGTACCTTTTGGATTATCAAGTTCTTCATATTAACAAATTTACTGTTCATAGACTTGAGTCATAAAATGGTAAATTAAGGAAACCTTAGAGGATATCATACAGAAAAATAAAGTGAGAAACTAATTTGTCAGTAGAGTTCAGATATGGGCAAGACACCAAGGAGAAAAAAAAATAAAACTTGTCCTAATTATTTAATATTACAGCAAAACAACAGTTTTATTTCCTCTGGGGAAATTATACAGATAAATTAGATGAACTTGAAAATTTTATATACTGTGGCCAGGAAGGGAAAGAGAAAATTCTCCTCTGTGGAGTTTGTTGCTAACTTTGAAGGGTTAGATTCATTGTTTGTGACAAATAACCCAAAGCCACACAGAGAGATCTATAAGCATTTAACACTTTTGCCAGCCAAATCTCTTCTACAAATCTGCACATGTGTGTTTAGGACACAAAATATTGGATGTGCTCTATAATTAATTTCTTACATATGTGTGTTTCCCAGACTATGCAATAGGAAGAGGTTATGAATTAATATTTTAGAGAACATATTCAGTTGAATATAGGCCCAAATAGTTATCTTCACTATGTGGTTCAATTATTTTCAGAATTAATCTACAATGGATTTGATTAACTGTTGTATTACATTAACCGTGGTGGTAGCATTTCAACTATTGATTGACTAGAGTAGATTGATTGATAGGCTGACACAGTTTTGTTCATTGCTTTTGTGTCTTGCTCTGAATCTGTGTCAAATGTTGCCACATCATTCTGTGGTAAAAACAAGTGTTCTTTCAAAACTTGTGGTTGGTTACTAATGTTGTAAAATCCTGCATAGTCTAGACCTTCCTAAATTATTGCAGATGGTGCAGGTAGGTTGGGAATGTTGTTAAGAAGTAGGTTTATGTGTGCAACCTGGTGAATAGAAGATTCCTAATGCTAATGGAAAAATGTTTGTCAGAAGCATGACCATGTAACAAATATTATTGGGTGTGACCCAATTACTTTTCTTGTTACAGACCCCATTAACCTTTGTGAATCTTTGAAAGAATTCACTCTAGTACTGTTTGTTCACTTTCCAATATGTTAATTAATCTCTTAGGGAGAAAGAGAATGATGAAGGATGGCAGGGAAAACATTTAAAGATAGGAACTGGTGGATACAAGGCAGACTCATTGCTTTCTCATTAGAATTGTCTCATGTTTGCCTCTTTTAAAATAAATATCTATTACAGTCCTTCTTAGACTGGCTTTGATTTAACTTTTTTTTTTTTTCTGATCCTGGAGCATATATGTATCATATCACTGGGAGTTTGTTCCCTGATCTGTTTTACCAGACACCACACTAAAATTTGGACTGGTATAAGAGATAAGGTGATGTTTGTAGGGAAGAAACAATTGGGCCAAGCAGCTGATTAAACTAAAAATTGCTGAGATATGAGATATTGGGTTTTGGGGACTTGTAATCGATTTCTTGTTCTGCCATAGGCTTTTATGCTTTGGTGAGTAATTTAGGCTCAGACTGACAGTTATTTTAATACATAGTTGTCACAAATTTTTGTGGACATTAAAAGAATAAATGGTAATTGATGCCTGGATTTAGATGCTTGAGCATTTTTTAGGTATCTCTAAATTCCTTCAAAATAAAGACTAAAGAAATGAAAATTATGAAGAGCTTGGAGGTTAGAAATATGACAGCACTACCAGATAAAAGATCTCTTTCACATATAACTGCATCTCTATTCACATGTACTTGAATAGGGAGGTTGACTTTACTGCAACTTATCTTCTCTGAGGCAGCATGACAAGATTTGTTCATTTTGGAAAAGGAAATTTCAGTGGGTAAAACCTGATTTGCCTTTCCTTTGGAATAAAATGCTTCCTAATGAGCAGTGCTGGTGGATCCTTTTCCAGGTTCCTTCAGAAAAGAATGAATGAGCTAGCAAGCAAGATTTTTGAATGACAGTTTCTCATAAGACTATTAGAGGTCAATGAGATACGTAAAACTTCCTCTATCATGATCAGGCTTAGCACTCCCTTTCCCTTAAATAGTATCCGGGATGAGTAATTTTTCCTGCGTAAAGGTTATTGTTTGAGACCTACTTCTCACCTTAGAAAAAGATAACACCCCTCCCCTCTCCTCCCTCTGGCAAAAGCAGAAGTTTCCATGTCCAGCTTTGTCCTGACACTTCCTCTGAAATAATAAGTGGAAGTCACAGGCCTTTGGAACTGCTTTCGTCACAAAAAAAGAACGGTCTACAAAAGTCTGGGAAAATACAAGTGAGCAAGTAGTAATGTATGCCGAAGTTCAAAGAGCAGGTTGAACTTCCAGTGGTATTTTTTGCATGCAGCAATGGAAAATGCTTTTTTTTGATCAAATTAGATGAGTAAGTGATCAAAGAATTCATCTCCTACAAGCCAATTTCAGCGGATGTTAAGTACGGGGAAATTGGGAGAACGTAAACTGAATCAGAAGAGGTCAGTAATTTGCAATTTTTTAATGGAGACTCCAGGAGACAGTAAACTGTCATTTTACCATGTGGGACAGCTTTATCTAACATGACTAGAAAATGTATTTCCAAATATTAGAATTTGCCTAGCATAAATCAGTGGCTTTTTTCCCTAAACAACAACTGTGAAAACAGCAAAACTGTTATGCTTGAATAAGATCACACTTGGTTTGGGGTTTTTTTGGGCCTCTGCAAGGGTTTAATTCTGTATTTTTTTTTCCCCTTGGTGACTTGGATTCAGTGCTCTCACAGTATACATGTAACAACATTTTTTGTAACTATGTACCCAAAATGCTTCCAATGAAATTAATCCATGTAAGAAGGAAATTTTAAAGGACTAAATGTAGACTGTCCCTGTGTGCTAAAAGATGAGCTGATCAGAAAGAAGACCAATCTGACTGATCAAGGAGCTTTTGCAGGAACTCAGAATAAAAAAGAAGGTTTATAACCTTTGGAAAAAGGGACAGGCAACTCAGGAAGAACATATGGATGTTATTAGGTCATGTACAAAGAAAATTAAAAGGAGAAATTCAACTAGGACTCAGTCTGGACTCTGCTTCAAAAGACAATTATAAGTGTTTTTATAAATATGTTGACAACAAAAGGAGAGCCAAGGAGAATCTCCATTCTTTATTGGACACAGGGGGAAACACAACCAACAAGGGTGAAGAAAATGCTAAGTTGTTTAATGCCTTCTTTGCCTCAGTATTTAACAGTTAGACCAGTTATTCTCAAGGTAACAAGTCCCCTGAGCTTTAGACAGGGATGGGGAGCAGAGGTAGTAGGTAATTAGTGAGGTAGTTAGTGACCAAGTTAGATACTCAAATAGGACCAGATGGGATTCATCCAGGGGTACTGAGGGACCTGGAGGAAGAGTTCCCTAAACCCCTCTCCATCATTTGTCATCAGCCCTGGTTAACCAAGGAAGTTTGATGACTGGAGATACCAATGTGATGCCCATCCACAAGAAAAGCTGGAAGGAGGATCCAGGGAACTACAGGTCTGTCAGCCTGAGCTCAGTGCCCAGTAAGGTTATGGAGCAGATCACCTTGGCTGTGATCACATAGCACATACAGGACAACCAAAGGATCAGGCCCAGTCAACATGGGTTTGGGAGGGGCAAGTCCTGCCTGACCAACCAATCTCCTTTTATGATCAGGTGACTTACCTAATGGATGAGGGAAAGGCTGTGGATTGGTCAACTTGGGCTTCAACAAAGCCTTTGTTACTGTCTCCCATGGCATTCTCTTGGAAAATCTGGCTTGCACAGGTGCACTCTTTGCTAAGTTAAAAACTTGTTGGATGGTCAGGCCCAGAGAACAGTGAGGTTTGGTGACACATCCAGCTGATAGCCAGTCACTAGTGGTGTCCCCCTGATATCAGTGTTTGGTCCAGTCCTGTTTAATATCTTTATTAATTATCTGGATAAGGAGTTCAAGTGTAGCTTCAGTAAATGTGCAGAAAACCCCAAGATGAGTGAGAGTGTTGATCTGCTAGAGGGTAGAAAGGCTCTGTTGAGAGATCTGGATATGCTGAATAGATGGGCTGAGGTCAATGGCGTGAGGTTCATCAATTGTGTGAGGTTCAACAGGTCCTGCATTTTGATCTCAACAACCCCATACACCCCTAAGGGTCAGGGGTAGAGGGGCCAGAAAGCTGCTGGGCAGGAAAGGACCTGGGGGTGTTGGTTAGCAGTGGCTGAACATGAGCCAGCATGTGCCCAAGGTGGCATCCCAGTCTGTATCAGCAATAATGAGGCCAGCAGGACCAGACCAGTGATTGTACCTATGTACTTGGCACTGGTGAGGCCAAACCTTGAGTTCTGTGTCCAGTTCTGGACCCCTCATGACAAGAAAGACGTTGAGGTTCTGGAGTGTGTCCAGAGAAGGGTAATAGAGCTGGGGAAGGTTCTGGAGAACAAGTCTGATGAGTACTGTCTGAGAGAGATGGGGATGTTTAGCCTGGAAACNTGAACATGAGCCAGCATGTGCCCAAGGTGGCATCCCAGTCTGTATCAGCAATAATGAGGCCAGCAGGACCAGACCAGTGATTGTACCTATGTACTTGGCACTGGTGAGGCCAAACCTTGAGTTCTGTGTCCAGTTCTGGACCCCTCATGACAAGAAAGACGTTGAGGTTCTGGAGTGTGTCCAGAGAAGGGTAATAGAGCTGGGGAAGGTTCTGGAGAACAAGTCTGATGAGTACTGTCTGAGAGAGATGGGGATGTTTAGCCTGGAAACGAGGAGTCTCAGGGGAGACCTAATCACTCTCTACAGCTGCCTGAAAGGAGGGTGTACCAAGGTGGGGGTTGGTTTCTTCTCCCAGGAAACTAGTGACAGGACAAGAGGATACAGCATCAAGTTGTGCCAAGGGAGGTTCAGGTTGGATATCAGGAGGAATTTCTTCATGGAAATGGTTGTTAAACATTGGAATGGGCTGCCCAGGTTGGTGTTCTGTGATCTGTAGACAAAACACCAAACCAGTTTAGCAACTCCTGGGAGTTTCATATGATCTAATTTATTTTCCATCTTTGTAATGAATATGAGATACTACTGATAAATCCCAAATGGAAATAGGTGGAGTCCCCTTTGTTCTCATGAAAATATGCAATATACCCTCCTATTTTTATGGTAGGTAGATAGCTTTTGGCTATTTTATGGAATAGCTTCTGTATTGTTCAGTTTTCATGCAATCTGCTGTACAACTGATAGTTTCCTCTGAATAACAGGGATGAATGTGCAAAGTGTAATTGAAAGCATGAAGAAGGAATTGTGAGGTTTCACAATAAACTGACTTCAGTGAGGGGTAAAAGTTATGGTTTTTATATCTACTTTACATAATATGCCTAACTAATTTCCACAAAAATCAAAGATTTATGGTCAGATATCAAGGGTGGAGTTTATCCACGTGCCTGGTAAATGGCACTCTCTGCCTTTTGGTAGAGGGCATGCTTTTTAGTACTTTTTTTTTTTATTATTTGTCTTATGTTGAAAAGACTGATATTGAAAAGTAGGGGATTATTTATGATTCAGAAGGGTGTGAGGAACAATAAAAACCAACACTTCTTGGGATGGGAAAACTCCTCTCTTCCCTTGTGAGCAAGGAAGTCTATCCACACCCAGTAGTTTCCAGACCATTCACCACAAAGGGGAGTAAAAGAGGGCAGAGGAAACTCAATTCAGTATAGTGTAGGGATAAGATAAAGAGTGATAAAACAGATGAAGTAATGTTTCTAAATGTATGTTTCTAACTTGTTGAGAACTTTTTAAATGTATATTCACTAGTGATACTTTGTCAAGGCACAGTACTATATGAGCAAGAATTCAAAATAAAATTTCCCTTAATATATCTTCAGTATAAACTGTCTAGTTTATGCATATTTTTGTGTAATGACTAAAAATATGGAAGCAGAAGAAAAGTGTGGTTAAGGGGTGTAAGTTAGCAGAGTTTCTTACTGCAAATTGCAGTAATTTCTGTTTTACTGAGGTTTTTATAATCTCATACTATCATCCAAAAACATAGCAAGACCCCAACTACTCAGCCCTTAAATAAAAGTCATAGCAATAGTCGTGAGATGTGATAAGACCCATGATATCAAATTCTTACTTGAAGGTTCTGAGCAATACCAATGATATTTTAGTGGTTTAGCTGAAGAATATTCGTTCACAAGCTGCATAAACTATCTTAGAACAAGTTAGCTCAGATACTTTTCAAGTGCCTGATGAATCAGATTTCCTGAACAAAAATAACACCTTGAAGCCCTTTGCATTCTCAAGGTTTTACTCTTTCCTTTCATTGAGCAAACAAGATCATGTTGCCTACAAAGCACAAGTTATCTTGACAGATGAAGTCAAGGTCTTCCTAGGAAATATACCAGGCTGTTTTGTCTGCTAGATATGGACCCACTGCATGGATTGCAAAGGAAAACAGTCAAATAGAAAGCTGTTAGACCTGGTAGCAAGGAAGACACTCAAGTTCTGGAAAAAGTATAGGTTTTCCCCAGGAATAGCAGCTACATTACCCAAGCAAGCCCTGTGACTCCAGCAAACAGTGTGAAAAGAAAATATTTTTTTATAGACATGAACCTTGTGAAATCTCTCTGGATAGTCTCTCTTAACTTGCTAATGGCTCAAATTTGGTTTTGTTTCAGTTGGCACAGTGAAAACATAAAACATTTTTCACCTTCTGTTTTCAAGAATCAGTCCTGAAGGGTAAAAAATGTGATTCTGACTGAAATATGATGTGAAAAAAATACTGTGTTTTATTTGTACTTCTTTTGCTAATAGACTGGATTGTCTTAAAGTCAAAATAAAACACTTCAGATACCAATATTTAAAGACCTTATTCCAACTGTGGTCAAAACAAACAAAAAAACCCAACAACCAACCAAACATCTTAGCCAGTAAAGAAACATGCTAATCTTCATTCTTGATTCCTGTAAAATATATCAGGACCCATTGTCTGCAATCCCTTTTACTTATCTGTGACTCACCTCCAGGGTGAGCTTTAGGGGTCTGGTTGTACACAATTTAATTCATACCAATTATTAAAGTCTCTCTTCCAATGACATTATTTTAGTGATATAGATACCTTCAAGTGTCTGATTATCCAGGGAATATTTCCCCTGTTAAATCATGGGATTTTCAGTAACATGGAAGCAGTAAATATTAAACAAAAGTAACTCAAACAGTGTCTTTCTTTTGAGTACCTTCCTTGAATAGGCCTCCCAGACACAACATCCTCTCACCACAAAACAAAGAAACAAACAAAAGAACCCCCTCAAAGAGTAACACTCAAGTAATGGTAACAACTGCCAAATCTTAATATATTATTTATTCTTCCAAAAGCTAAAGTGTCTCTCCAAATGTAAAGTGTGAGGTACATACATATGTTTACTGGTTTTGATGACTAAGGAAGAAATTAAAATCCTGCCTTGGAACTATTTCTTCACTTCCAGTTTTCAGTGGAAATACATAATGTAACACGTATGGTTTGGTTTTTTGCATTGTTTTTTCTGCTTCATTCAAAGAAAGTGAAATCAACTTTTTTGGTGTGTTGTTTTTTTGTTTTGTTGTTGTTGTGTTTTGTTTTGTTCTGTTTTGTTTTGTTTTTTAGTTAGCAGGAATGCTGATCTCTAACACAGACTGGGCAAGGATTTTATGGCTGTGATCCTTAATTACAGAAAGGCTTTTCTCCTTGTTAAATGTAATAGCAAAAAGGAAAAGTACTGATATTGTAAGAAATTTCCGTTCATCTCTATGATGTTGGGAGATAACAATTTCTGGAGCACAGGATTTTGCATATGAATATTTTCCACTGAAATATTATTCTTGCCAACATCAGTCATCAACATATCGTTTGTTTTGCCGTTGAGATCAATAAAAATTAATAAGGCTGTCCACTATTTCCAAGAACTCAATGTAGTGGATTAATGATATATTTGATGTTTAGTTATGTGTGCAAGGGCTTCGGTGTCTGTGTAGTCTAATCTCATTTCACTGCTACTTCTATCAGCAGTAGCACTTCCTGAACTAACCCACTGATTCTGAATTACAGCCTTAGCTACCTGTGAAAAAAATAACTTGAAGATTTAATCTCAGTTGTAGCTGGCACCGAACTACCTAGAATTGTGACAGAAAAGAACTGATCACTGTTTTTTTATCATCATGGCTAGACTTTGCAAAAAAAGATTTGGGAGTGGTTTTTTATACTTTAAAGAATAGTGCAGGTGTTGTATAAGAATAGGTTTTCAGATTCAATTTTCATAAGGCATACTCTGTGTCCTTTCTCAATATAATTTTCCTCCTAAATGGTGCTTTGAAAAGTTCTAGCAATCAGATGAAATCCTAAGTGACTGGAAAGAGGGAACCATTGTACCTGTTTTTAAGAAGGGTAGAAAGGAAGACCCTGGGAACTACTTACTTGTCAGGCTTACCTCTGTTTCTGGAATGATCATGGAACAGATCGTCCTGAAAGCTCTGCTGAGGCACATGAAGGACAGGGAGGTGATTCAGGACAGCCAGAATGGCTTCAACAAGGGCAAGTCCTGCTTGACCGGTCCAGTGGCCTTCTAAGATGGAGTGACTACCTCAGTGGACAAGGGGAGGACTATGGATATGATTTATCTGGACTTCTATTAGGCCTCTCACATGGTTCCCCAAAACATCCTTCTCTCTAAATTGGCGAAAGATGGATTTGATGGGTGGACTGTTAGATGAATGAGAAAGTGGTTGGACAGTCACATCCAGAGGATCGTGGTCAATGGCTCAGAGTCCAAATGGACATCAGTGATAGGTGGTGTCCCTCAGGAGTCTGTACCAGCACCAGGGTTATTCAATATCTTCATTAATGACATAGACAAAGGGATCAAATGCACCCAGCAGATTTGAAGATGACTCCAGGCTGAGTGGTGCAGTTGACATAACTGAAGGATGGGATGCCTCCAGAGGAACCTGGAAAGTTTGAAAAGGGGGACCATGGGAGTCTCATGAAGTTTAACAAGACCAAGAGCAAGGTGTTGCACCTGGGTCAGGACAATCCCCATGATCAATCTAGTCTGGGGATGAACAGATAGAGAACAGCCCACACAAGAAGGACTTCGGGGTGCTGGTGGATGAGAGGCTGGACATGCCCTGGCCATGTGCACTGGGAGCTCAGAAACCCCCCGTGTCCTGGGCTGCATCCAGAGCAGGGTGGGCAGCAGAGGAGGGAGGGAATTCTGCCCCTCTGCTCTGCTCTGTGAGACCCCACCTGCAGTGCTGCCTCCAGCTCTGGGGTCCCAGCACAGGAACCACATGGACCTGTTGGAGCCAGTCCAGAGGAGGGGCACCAGGATTATAACAGGGATGGAGCACCTCTGCTATGAGGAAAGACTTAGAGAATTTGGATTGTTCAGCCTGGAAAAGAGAAGGCTTTGGGGCAACCTAATTTTGACCTTTGAGTACCTGAAGGGAGCCAACAAGAAAGACAGGGATTATTTACAAGGACCTGTAGTGACAGGACAAGAGGGAATGGCTATAAACTGACAGAACAGATTTGTATTGTATATTAGGAAGAAATTATCCCCTGTGAGGGTGGTGAGGTACTGGAACAGTTTGCCTGAGGAAGCTGTGGATGTGCCATCCCTGGAAGTGTTCAAGGCCAGGTTGGATGGAACAATAAGCAACCTGGTCTAGTGGAAGGTTTTCCTGTCCACAGCAATGGGGCTGGAACTGGAAGATCTTTACGATCACTTCCAATCCAAACCATTCTATGATTCTGGATTCTATGAAATACTTCCTCAAGTCAGACATGATGAACATGAGAAATTCTCTTTTATTGGTGATTCTCTAAACTTGCCTTCTATTATCTTATGTCAGTTGGATTATTTTTCAAACAGAATGGTGTACTTTCTCATGTGTGCTATAGAGCCTTTTAGACAAAAGTTTAGTGTACCTATGACTAACAGTATCACAGAAGGATTTCTATGACTTCTTTTCCTTTACATTTTTCTCTTGTTTACCAAACTCAGACAGAAATGGGAAACAAAAAAGTAGAAGTAGCATGAAGTTTTCTTCCTGTACATGATTTGGAGAATATTTGACTATTTCCCTCCAAACCCATGAGAAAGTACTGCTGAAACTACATATCCTTCAAGCAGTACATATCTGCTGAATTTGGGTTGTCTTTATATTTAAAGGAAGATTACATTTAATATTCCATCTAGTCTTCATTTAATAGAGTTTTCTAAGGAACATGACTTTGTTACATGTTGTGTTGCAACAATAGTAAGACCAGTATAATTTTATTATTGTTTTGTTTTAATGTAACTTTTAAATTTGAGACACTTAGTTTGCATCTCATGAGACATTTTGTTCAGTGATGGTATCAGTTGTATTACAAACAGATCTTAAAATAATTGTTCCACAACCATTGTAGAAACATTTCCCTTCTTTGGAGGCAGAAGTTAATATTTCCAATCCTGCTGCATAAACTTTAGTCATGCTCCACCTGATCATATGCTTTCTGTGCTTTTCAAAGGGCTTCTTCCCAGGATTTATGTGCATGAAATCTGTACCCACTGAAAAACACAAACATGAGCCCTACAAGATGAAAGTCTATGAGCCGCAAGAGAAATCAAACTGCATTCCTTGCACACAAAGTCACGCGTATCAAGTTATGTTTAAACATAAGAATTTCTTTCCTCCCATGATGAACTAGTTTCATGAAAATAGACTACAAGTAATAATTTTGCTTAGAGTTAAGTAAACCTGAGAAATATAGAGAAGTGAATTCAGATAGTTTGAGAGAAATAAAAACACCTATTTGATAGATCAGAAAAATGTCCATTGGACACTAATGTTAAAAAAGAAAAATGTCCTTATACTGTTTCCTTAGGGATTTGATACTGAAAACCACTTGAAGCTTTGGCACAAAAGTCAGTGCCAAGGCTCAAATCTATCTTCATGAGAAGACAAGCTTACAGAGTTTATCAGTTTATTTACATATGGTGTTATGTATGAACTACCATAAATATCAACCTGGTTTTACTAGTGATCTGCTGCTTCTGTGCACTTTGACAGCAGCTGTTGATTCTATTTGTTTTCCTGTTGCCTGTGATTTTCTTGTTGAAACAAATCTTCAGTTGTTTTGCCTCTTTTCTCATTAGAGTGAAGAATGCAAGGGACAATGCCTTATCTGCAAGGTCTTATCTCTTGATTTGCTAAGCTCTTAAAATCCACAGAGCACTCTGGAATATCTCTTCATCAGATAACTGATTACAATTTGAGAATCCAGGAACAAGGACAAGTGGTCCTGACAAGAAAGATTTCTACTTTTATAAAGGAAGTTGAATTACTTCAAAAATTTTGTGAAAGCTGACCAGCTGATACCTATCCTGAATCTGACAGCAATAGCAAAAATTACAGGCAAGTACAGAAGTACCTTAATGTACTGGACAGATTTCTGAGCCTGGTTAACTGTCCTAGTGAAATCTGGAAAAAAAAATCCCCCAGAAAACCAACCAAACAAGCAAACCCCAAACAATTTTATAACTACCATTCAAAAAGCTGTCTTCCTAAACATGGAAAAGAAGTGTGACTAAGATAAAGCAGAAAAACTAAGGGTCTACAGAAGTTTATACCCACTGTGTCCATGATGGTACAGATTTTCTTTCTAGCAGACTTTAAAATCATCTGTAGTGCCAAAGAAATGTATTCCAATCCTGCTAAGGCTTGGTTGTCCACTTTCTGCTCTATGTTGAAATGTGTCCATTTAAGTTTTAGGCTCTTAACCCAAAACCATGTATTTTATCTCATAGACATCTCTGAAACTTCTAATTGCATAATAGTTGGACAATCTAAGAAACTCTTCATTGAAAAAAATTAGAAAAAAGTCACTAAAATACACTGTCATCCAAATACATAAGATATATATTTTTTAATATTTATTAGAATCATAGAATGGTTTGGGTTGGAAAAGACTTTAAAGATCTCATTCCAATCCCCTGCCATGGTCAGGAACATGTTCCATTATATCAGGTTGTTCAAAGTCCCATCCAGCCTGGCTTTTAACATTGCCAGAAATGCGGTATCTACAGCTTCTCTGGACAATCTGTTCCAGTGCCTCACCACCTTCACAGAGACGAATTTCTTCCTAATATCTGATCTAACCCTACACTTTCAGTTTGAAGCCATTCCTCTTTGTCCTGGCACTGCAGTTCCTGATGGAAAGTCCTTCTCCATCTTTCCTACAGCCCACCTCACAGACTGGAGAGTTGCTCTGAGATGTCTATGCAACCTACAATTTTCCAGGCTGAGCAGCCCCAACTTTCTCAGCCTGCCTTCATAGGGGAGGTACTCCGTGCCCGTTTACCTTTGGTCAAACACCAGGTGTCCAGAGGCCCAAAACAGAGGCCTTTCCCTGCCCCCTCATCCCAGCCAGAACAGGGAAGAAGGGAGAAAAGGGAAAAAACCCCTAACACTGGGAAAAGTAAGTTTTAGCAATACTGAAGCTGTATGAATTTCTACACAAATATAGAGAGAGGGAATAAAAGGAAACTTAATTTTATTATATGCACACACGCACACAATAAGGAACAAATAAACAAGATCTGCTTGCCACAATCAGGCTGCCTCTCTTCTCTGAAGAGAAAAGAGCCTGGGCAGGCTGACTCCTGAGGGCCATTTCCTCTCCCCCAAACTGATAGCAGGTTCTACAACCCATGCCTGACACGACCGGAGAAAGACTAACTTAAAACTTCCCCTCTTATATCTAAACTGACACAGAAATAGGATGGAATACTTGACTTCCTAATTCATATAAGTCATGTGACCTGGTCTCCAAAGAAGGTCTACAGATAAACCATTACATGCTCTATTTGCCTTAGCAACTTCATGGCTTCCCTTGCTCTTGCTCCAGCAGTTCCATGACCTTCTTATGCTGGGGTCCTTAGAGCTGTTCACAGTGTTCCAGGTAGGATATCATGATAGCAGAGCAGAGGAGGAGAATCACCTCCCTCAACCTGATGCCCATAACTCCTTTTGCTGTAACCCAGGACATGGCTGTCTTTCTGGGCTGCAAGAGCACTTTGTAGGGTCATGTAGAGTTTTTTTGTAAACCATCACTTTGCACTGACACAGTTTTAGTGTCCTAGTAAGAGGCTTGTAAGCCTTAGTTGTTAATAAGACAACCTGACTGCATCAAGAAACAAAATGAGAGTTTATTCCTCTTTGTCTAAAGTTACAGTTCTACTCAGGAATGGGAGAAAAGACTCTCTTCTTACTTTCTTGTTTACATTCTTGCATCTTTATGTTCCACTGTGCAGGGATTTCAAAAGTAAAAGAAGGAACTCTCTTCACACATAATTATGCTTATTTCTAAAACTAATAGACTTCATCAAAACTATGTAAAAACATACAGTTATAGCTAGATATCAACTAAGATGTATTTTGTAAAACTTGTGAATTCACACAGTTCTTATCTATCTTAACTTTAACTTTATTAATAGAGCTCTTCACTTGTATCATTCCGCAGAATATTAGCAGGTTTCTTCTCTCAGTTCGCTGTTAGCCAAGGTCATCCTGCAGATTCCATTAATCACTGAGGCCTCTGTCTTGGAAACTGCTTCTGATTCCTTAGTGTGAAAACCTGCAAAATGCGTGTTCAACACTTCGCCATAGGGTTGCTCTCAATCACTTCTCTGCCCAGCCTATATTTTTGGCTTTGATTGCCCTGACCCAGGTGCAGGACCTTCTACTTGGCCATGTTGAACATCATGAGATTCATACCAATACACCGTTCCAGCCTATTCAGGTCCCTCTGGATCCATCCCTTCACTCAAGTGTGTCGACTGCATCACTCAGATTGGTGTCATCAGTGAACTTGCTGTGGGTGCCCTCAATTCCACTCTCTACATCAACGACAAAGATAGTTAACAGTATTGGTCCCACTCAACACTGCTAATTATATTAAATGTTAATTTTCTTTCAGATGTTACAACAAGGAGAGGCTCGCACCCACCCTGTCAGAATGGCCAGGAGGTGATCACTCTTTCTAACATAAGAGACTAAGAAACTCTCAATTCATCCCTTCATTACAGAAGTCAAGACTGGAAGTAATGTTTTTGTATGTGAGCACTTATAAAAGACTGGAGAGTCTGAATAAGCTTGTCAACTGTCACTTGTGCTGCCAGAAACTATGGAAAGTTTCTGGGCTCCTGTAGATACAAATGGAATGTCAAGGAAACTGATACCCACTGCCAGTTATTTTCAAGTGCTTTGGTATCACAGACAAATATATGTTTTCACACATTTAAAACCACATGAATATGGTAAGAAATATAATTTCCCTAGAGACCTAGTATACAGATTAAAATTACTCAGTGAGAAAACTTCCTAAAGGTTTGCAGAATTACTCGGTCTTTCTTGTACTGAGGGGCCCAGAACTGGACACAGCACTCGAGGAGTCATTTCACCAGTGCTGAGTACAGGGAGACAGTCACTGCCCTGGTCCTGCTGGCCTCACTATTGCTGGTACAGGCCAAGTGCCATTGGCCTTTTTGGCCATCTGGACACAGTGCTGGTACATGTTCAGCTGCTGTCAAACAGTATAACTGAAATATAAGAGTAATTGTTGCATATTCTGCCACTCTGTATGTTCCCTAACACTGAGCCAGAAATGATTCTGTAGGTGTTGATGAAACCTTATTAAATGAAGATTAGTAATTGGTTGGTGGTATTTTTTTAAACTTCTTTTAAAAACTGTTTTAAGAAGACTTCTGGGAGCAGTGTCTGATGCTTTCCCATTGGTCTCTGGAATAAACTGAATGCAAGGGTAATGTAATGAAGCATAAGAATGCAATGATAAAAAGATTACAGTATTCATTAAGGAGCCCTTTTTTTTCCTCCTTTCCCCTAAAAATAATTAAAAGAAAGGAAAATAGTTTTTATGAAGAAAATTTCCTTTTAAATTATTGTTGTAGCCTAATGGCTGCACTCTTTTAATGCAGCCCAGTGTATGGTTGGTCTTCACCAGACCAGCACACTGATGACTTTTGTCCACTTTTAGGACACCTCAATTCTCTTCTGCAAAGCTTCTTTCTCTCTCACCTCTCAGTTACAGAGGGCTTTTGTGTAAAGGAAGAGGAACTGAAATGCCAATAGCTGTTACCTGGTTTTTTTGTTGGTTTTTTTGTTGGTTTTTGTTTGTTTGTTTGTTTGTGTTTTTTTGTTTGTTTTGTTTTGTTTTGTTTGTTTTTGTTTTTGTTTTGTTTTGTTTTTTACTTTAATATGAGCAGAAGAAAATAGTGGTTTGATCAGCTTAATCATTCCTGGCTTACTGCAGCTCATCAATCTGAAGCTTTAACAAGGAATGTCAAAGTAATTGAATCTAGAACTCTCTGCCAGCTGGTGAAAGTCAGTCTACTTCCAGTAAAAGATGGAGAAAATTGAATCGAATAACAGCAAGACAGGCTTCGGAGTAGGTACTCCAGCTGTTGAAGGCAGATTTTGTGAAGTTCCAGCTCCTAGTTTATAGCATGCTCAGAATTTGACAGGTAAATTATAACTAACTTAATCTGGAAAGTGTAGCTTCAAAATTTTTAAGTTTTACAAATATGTGCAGATCATCAATTGCA
This sequence comes from Formicarius rufipectus, assembly GCA_013399695.1. Taxonomy (NCBI): domain Eukaryota; kingdom Metazoa; phylum Chordata; class Aves; order Passeriformes; family Formicariidae; genus Formicarius; species Formicarius rufipectus. The sequence continues at coordinate 65,121 of VXAU01003440.1, read as the reverse complement.
TGATTTTGTAACTGTTTGGTTTTGGTTTTTTTTCTGAGTTTGTTGAAATGTGCTGGAAGAGTGCAGCAGTCTTTCTTGATTGCCACTGTTTCTGGCAGTTGAATGAATCCTTAAAGTTTGCAGCATTCTGAGCACCTGCTGTGCATTTCAGGAAAATACCCTAGAGTAGAAAAAAGCACCAGCTGGCCACTATGCCCACATCCTTGTTTGATTCAGAAGTTGTAATTTGTTTTCTGTTACAGAAGACCTATTTGTTGATGGATGTTTGAATTCTATTTGATGAGAATCTGTTTTCAAAACTCAACAGCTTTATAGGTTTTAAACAGTCTTTCTATGGAGAAGTGGATTCTCCAGTTCTTAAAGGACTTGTCATGAATTGCCAAGCCATTACAAGAAATATTTTCTTAGTTCCATAATATGTCTGAATTATGTAACTTTTTTTTTTCCTGTGGCTCCTGTTGAAACTACTGACTCAGAATTTTGCAGCTATTAGAAATGAGGGCAATATATTATATTTAATTGCTTTTTCCTGCTGTACTGGCCAAAATGTGGCATATTAATAGATTTTTCAAACAGTCTGTGCTCAAAGAGTGACATCTTGATTCAAATACAAGCAAAAATCAGTATGATGTTCACATCTCTTAGTTGTCCTCTGGTACTTCATACAATAACTAAGAAATTGATAAGCAGAAGGTAAAGATATCAGGCTTGATAAAATGTTAACCCATTGCAGGGCCTTCTTAGAGCCATGTGAACACCAGGAAAGTCAGGATCCTTTCTACCATAAGCCTTTATTTGCATTTGTCCTGATTTCAGCTAGGATAGAATTAATTTTCTTCTTAATGATTAGTACAGTTCTGTGTTTTGGACTAAGGTATAAGACAGCACTGTATTTAAACGTAGGAAGGGCAGAAGTTCAGCTGTATATAGAGAAAAATTTTTAAGTGGTTTTTATTGTTCCTTTTTTGTATTGTAACTATTTCCTTTATATTGAAGCTGTTGAAAAGGAGTAAAAATATCTAAGGAAATTTTTACTGCAGCAAAACCTTAGGTGAAGTAATGTATTCTCACTGATTGCAATTGATCATCAGAGCCTGCAAGTTCCCATATCTGTAACTTTTAGTGCTAGGAGGCTGTGTTTTCAGATAGTCAGTATGTTACAGAAAGTCCAGAAATCATTCTTATTGTTCCTGAAATATATATCTTCATGCTATATGGTGTGTTATATAAAAATATTTTTCATCATACAAACAACTGTATCCTTAGCCTGAATACAAAAAGTGTTTCTGCACAAGTTTTGGTAGTTCATATCTCACAAAATAAAAAGTATTGCAAAGCACAAAAATATTGTAAGGCTCCTCTCCATTTCATACTCTAAAGGTGGGCAAACAGCTTTAATGTTATTCTACTGTTCTTGGAAATTATGTTTATTATCAATTTCTGTAATCAGAACTCAAAAGAAGAAAATTCCCTGAAGAGATGTTTTCCAGTATCTTCAAGTGGTATTCATTAAATCTGGTGACTGACTGATTTTCATCAAAACCAAAAAAATTTTATGTGATTTCATTCTCCCATCTGAGATAACATCATGCATAACAATGTAGTGATACTTAATAGCTACTCTAACTGTGAAGCATATTTTCAGTACATGGCAAGCAAAAATGTCCCCGAATTCCTTTGTCACATATATTCCTGCTATTTAAAATACCTCTGAAATGTTATGCAAATATTTTATTTTAACCCTAACTGTGAAAGAAGAGAACAGAAACTAAGAATGAATCAAGAAGTCCAAACAAATTTGTTCCACTCCTTCTACAACATACAACAGCCTCAACAATTTCTGATACTGACTTTTTCATCATTAATTTTTTCCTACAATTCCAAAGCAAATTGTTTGTATTTATAGTGTTATGATACAACCCAATAAATCAAATAGCCCTAATTCTCTAGCAATATTCTTTAGATTTCTTTGTTTTCTCTCTTTATCTTTCTAGTAATCTCAGAAAAAAAATTCATTTAACCAAATATTGTTGACTTTTCAAGTGCTGTTATTTCTTGCCTTAAAAAGCAAATAAACAAGCTTACACTATCCAGCAATGTGGATAAAATGTGTAATTAAAATGTTGAAATAATGTGACATTCTAGTCAATAATTAATTTCATTTGAGATTCTGCAAAACATATAAATATGTCTTTTTTCTGTAGATACGTGCCAAATTATACAAAGTATTGCTAGGTTTAAGGACATATGTAAATTAAACACGTATCTATATCTGAAATAAAGACTGTATTCCATACAGTCCTTGAGAGAATGTATGTAAGACTGTCTTGAAATATATTGATTATCAGAGTTTTCCTAGTATGATCATTGTGGGAGTGACAATAGACCTTTTTTCTGCACTGCCAGAAGAAGAAGTCTTAATTTGTCTCTCCTTTTCATTGAATGAAAATTTGAATTTATTTTACATGAAAGAGTTTTTTACTTGCATCCTTGGAGACTGAAATTCCTTGCCTCAGATTGGTGCAGTTCAGGTGTGATCTCCTATGCCTGCTCCCTGGTTTCCTTTTGGACGGTAATTTGCTGTTTATCACTGTCTCTTTGACAGTCACAAGAACAGCAGCTTTTGAACTCCATTAGTTGTCCAAAGGACACTGAGTGATCACCACTTGGTTCAGCTATAAACTGCATCAGGTTACATAGAATCACAGAGTGGCCTAATTTGGAAGTGGCCTTGAAGATCATCCATTTTCAACCCCCTTGCCATAGGCAAGGACACCTTTCTCTAGACCAGGTTGCTCAGATCTCCATCCAACCTGACCTTGAACATTTCCAGGGATAAGAGATCCATAGCTTCCCCAGGCAACCTGTGCCAGGGCTCACCAGCTTCGCAGGGAAGAATTTTTTCCTCACACCTAACCTAAATCTGTCCTCTGTCAGTTTGTAGTGGTTTTGGCTGAGACAGAATTTGTTTTCCCATAGTAGACCTGCAGTGCTGTGTTTTGGTTACTGGTGCATGTTACCCTGGAGGGAACTCAGGCTAGGTCAGCTGACTTAACAGTGACCAAAGAGATATTCCATACCATATGACATCAACTGAGATATAAAAGAAGGTAGGGGGGGAGGCACTCTTGCTCTCTGGTAATGCCTGCCTGCTGAGGACCATTGCTGTGCTGCATCATTTCTTGCTGCTAATGGGAAGTAGAGATTTACTGTTAGCTTTTGCCTTTTTGCATGTATGTGTACTTTTTTCTTTTTTTTCTTTTCTGCATAAATATATATATATGCCCTATAGTAACCCACAGTTTTTTGCGTTGTTTTTCCTTTCCTCTGGAAAAGAACGGGAGGTTGGAGTGTCTGAGCGGGCACTTAGCGTTCAACAAGGTCAACCCAGCACACCGTTTGAAGCCATTCCCCCTTGTCCTGTCACTACAGGCCCCTTGTAAATAGTCTCTTTCTATCTTTCCTGCTGGCTTCTTTCAGGTACTTGAAAGCCACATAGGTCCCGCTGAAGATTTTTCTTTTCCAGGATGAACAATTCCAATTCTCTCAGCCTTTCCTCATAGCCGAGGTTCTTCATCCCTCTGTTCATTCTCTGGACTGGCACCAACAGGTCCATGTCCTTCCTGTGCTGGGATCCCAGAGCGGGAGGTAGCATTGCAGCGGGAGTCTCACCAGAGCAGAGCAGAGAGGCAGAATCCCAGGACATGTGTGGTTTCTGGTCTGCAAAGTAGTCTTAATAATCAAATAACAGCTTGCTCTTCCAATGCCTCGCATCACCACCCACAGCCCTCCCTCCAATTTCTGGAGTGAACCTGTTTATTCTTAAACATCAGAAATAAACAGTCTGATTTTTCTGTTTCATTAAGATCAATTGATGTAAAAAGACTTTAAAATTGCCTCAGTGTCACTGTAGAAGAAATCCTGGGTACTGCATGAGACTCTTCTGACGCTGGTATAAGCAATTGCAGGATGTTATAAATAACACCTGTTCTGAATACCCAGCAAACCAAGGCAAAAGAAACTGTGCAAGTAATGAATCACTCCAGTCAAAAGTAGATGGACAGAAAGAGATAAGGGAGAGGAAAATAATCTAATTGTAGGTTGTGCTCTTTGCTTTTCTTCTAGCAGGTGGCACTCTGCTATCCCATAATCTCCTTGTCACTTGTCACTTATAAGCAGATAAAAGGAAGGCAAGCATGAACCTAGGCTGTGCACCCAGTCAGTAGAAACAGGGAGACTCCATTTTGAGCCCCACATGGATGTCATTTTTTGGAAGAAAGGCAATAATGCTGCTACAAAACTCACCTCCGGCACTCCTAGAAATTACTGGCCATGTAGAGTTCAAGGATCCTTGTACACTTTTGGAAACATTCCCTGACAGTGATAGGAGCTTCATGCTTCTGTACTTATCTGCTGGTCATGCCATTATTTATGACTCAGCTTATTTATGTTGAAAATTTCATATCAGTACTTTAAAGATGTCTTACAGCATGATTGAAGCATACTAAATCATTGTGATACACAACTTCTGTCATGTTGTTGTTGTGGTTTTCTTTTTGGAAGATATTATCACATACAAAGATAGACTTCTCTTTATGCAAAAAGGAATGAGTTGTAAAAGCATTCATCCCATTAAGGTTGTATTTCCTTTCAGAACAGTGGTGCCCATCTTATATGTAAGTAGATCTGTTCCATTGTTACCATATATAGAAATGCATGAATATGCTGAGAGGACAATGAAGTGTTTCATTCCTACGTGATCTTGTATGGCTCCTTATATTAAACCACTCTTTGTATACTTGACTATCAGGATATCTTCTCTGAACCCATAGTAAAATGGTTAAGCCAGGTTTGGAAGCTAGTCAGGAAGATGATGGCTGATTTTGATGACATTTAAGGTATTATATGTCTAGACTTGATAATGAGACTATTGCCATGGAATGTATACGAAATATTATCTGTCCAAATCTGATCAAATTCTGGCAAAAAGTGTCAGTCATCCCTTAAAAAATAAATAGGTGTACAAGATTGCAAGTTTGTGCACTTGCAGACGGCTTAGTAGATTAACAAAGTGAATATTTTAATAAGTTGTGAGTAGTATGGAAGTGCTGCATGTCCATACTGGATAAATGGACCTTTGAAAATTTGCATTATTTACATTGCTATCTAAGACAGTAATTTGTTTTCCTGTCAGAATATATGTTATCACTAAGAAAATGAAATACCACTTTACTGCTGTGCAGTAGAGGTTGGTTGAATAATCCATACCTTTTAAAGGACTCCTTACCTATTCTTTCAGACAATTTGATAAAGTTGTCACAGTGAGGGAGACTTGTTCACTCAATATGAGTGATCCGCAAGCATCAGTTTATTGATTCACACATTACATTCTTATATTGCATATAATGAGCTAATACATATTCTGCAACCTAAGCATATTATTGGATGCTTCTTTAAGGGAAAACTCCACCTTCTCTCATGCCTTTCTAATCACAACATTCTGTTATCATGTACAGCTGCAGCAACTCAAGCTAGTTGAGTCCGATGTTTCCCAAACTCCCTCTCAGCCACCTGCAGCGTGTCTGTGTAACCCTTTATTAGCCAACTAAGCCCTCACATAAAGTTATGCTTTCTAGCAGATTAAGAGCAGAAAAGCATTGTATAAGTAGCAGCCCCACAATTTTCTGTCGGCAGATACTCCCCTAGTGGTGAAGTAAACCTGGCACTCAGACTACCAGGAAGACATGAGTAAATGTTTCTGTGTTTCAGATGCAGGATCATTAATTTAAGCTTTATTTACATGTCTCTGTGGTTCTTCTTCAAGGTGTGCAGTTACAGGCAAAAGAAAGCAGTATTGTTTCTGTTGGAGGAATATAAAATGATAGACCTCTTTGAATTATGTCAGACTAACTTTTCTTAAGAAAAAGCTGCAAGACTTGTTAATGTAGTTTGTGAGTCATTGGTTGTGGGTAACACAGACTGTGAGAATGTGAGGGAGAGGGAATTCTGAAAAGATATAAGTGGTGACAGGGAAAAAAGTGTAAATTAATAATCATACAGACTGATAGTGAAATGAGGCTTTGGGTTGGAAGCAATCTTCTAATTGTATGGTATTCGCAAACATTTGTTTGGACAAAGCAAAATAAGAGGTATCCTTGCCTGAATTCCCCTTTAATTTTTGACCTTGTCATTATAGTTAAGAATGTGTCTAGTGGTAAACTGCAGTAAAACCTCAGAGGACAAAACTATTCACAATCATGATGATACAGTGCTTAAACTGGAAAATATGAGGACATTGCATGGGAAGCAAGGAGGGTATTGCAGCATGATTAATATGAATAAATACATATGTTGTAGTGGTGTAAATCAGTATAAATTTGATGACCCTCACTCTCTAATCCTTGAGGTCAGATTAGATTCCTTTTGAACATTAGCCCAGACCACTGACTCATTGATACGCAGTGACTGTCTCAGCAAATCTGTAGTTTACAATCTGGCTCCAGTGGTTAAATGCAATCCAAAGGTTAAAAATAAACTTGAACACTGTTCAAAACTTCACTCTTTCTTTTCCCTTGGCCATAGCTGGCATATAGCTATTCTGGCATAATTCTGTCTAGAACTCTATCACTTCTAGAAGCCTTTTCAGTGGGGCAACAGAGTGATAAATATGAGGCAAAAAACCCCAAACAACTTGTTCTCCCATCCCACTTGCCCTCACAACAACAACAAAAAAAACCACAAACCAAATCAAACAAACAACAACACACCAAAATCGAAAAGAAAAAAAAAGGAAGGAAAAAAAAAGAGGAAAGGAAGTAGTTCTCATTTAATGGAATGCTTCAGGTTTACAACTATGTACATGAGAACTGCCTTAGTCTACCCTTCTGAAAGATTTATATGACATGAGCAAGCATCTCATCTTAGCACAGTAATAAGAAGATAACAATAGATCTCCCTATTTGGATTTTTTTTCCATAGAATTCACATCTTGCTTAAGTTAAGACATTCTCCAAGGGACATTTCAAGAGTAAAGTTGAAAATGCAAGATCAGACAAAGCTGTCAAAATTAATTGACAGTAAAGCAGCTTGTTGATGAGACTGGATGGAGAAAGGCAAAAAGGAATACATATCATGTTCAAATGGCATATCCACTGCAAACCAAAATATATCTTTATTCACGGTTTAGTCTACAAAGAACATAAAGCATCACTTTCTTAGACATATGTCTGATGTGAGGAATATTTTAATTGAATATGGTTGGAAAACATTCCCTTAAAATATTACTGCAACATTCACAATATAAAAATCAAATTCCTACACCATGAGTGTTCTTGTAAAATTGAAATTTGTGTCTTAATATATACTTACAATAATGCATAACGAAGGGAAAATCCTACGGAAAAATTTGACTCAATTTCCCATCACTTTGCCTTAAAGTAACTTTCCTTTCACAAGAAAAATCAAGTGTGCAGACAGTTACATAAATATCTAACTAGAATTTTCAGTATTCTGAGGTTCTCAGATTGAATTCTGAGCATCTAATTGACTTCCTAGTACATACAGGGTAACATCACACTCTGAAATGTAAGTATTTTGTGGTTGAACATAATCTTCCACAGGAACTGTGAGACGGTGTTAGCTCTGTCAAGAGGTTTTAGTTCCACAAACATTTATTTCAGGAAGATGTCCAGTTCTGAAAATGAGGAATGGAAAAAAATACAGAATATATTGCCCTAATATTAAAGTGTTAAAGAGTAACAGTTTTGTGCTTTAGAAAATGTAAAGCACAGTTCCTCTTCCTCTTTATTTTACACTTGGATAAAGACAACTCTGACTTTAGATATGTAACCAAAGACAACCTGGAGGTTTCTTTCCCTGTACAGCAATAATTAACAAAGTCAAGAGAACTGATATATGTTTTGTATTATGCAGACACTCGAACTATGTTAAGGATACATCTGTTTGGTATCTGTAAATTTATTCAACCTTGGGTTAGCTTAGCCGAGTTGATGCTATAGTAGCAAACATTTGGGTATTTCAGAGATAACCACATAAAAACACAAATCTGATAGTGGTTTTAGTTATATTTCATAGCTAATAGCAAGTATCCTTTCAAAATCTTTATTAAAAGCAGATTTTCACAGAATCATTTAGGTTTGAAATTAACTCCAAGATCATTGAGTCCAACCTTTGACCAATGACCATCTTGTCAACTAGACCAGAGAACTGAGTGCCACATCCAGTTGTTTCTTGAACACCTTCAGGCACGGTGACTCCACCACCTCCTTGGGCAGCCCTTTCCAATGCTTGGTACCCCTTTCAAAGAAGACATTTTTCTTAATGTCCAACCTGAACTTCCTTTGGCACAACTGGATGCTGTGTCCTCTTGCCCTCGTGCTGGTTACCTGCGAGAAGAGGCCGACCCCCACCTGGGTACAATCTCCTGCCAGGTACCTGTGGAGAGAACGCATATTCCTCTGAGTCTCCTTTTCTCTAGGTTAATAGTTTCTGAGTTTTGACTCCAACCCAAGACATTTCTCAGCTTTTGGTATTGGCAGACAGATGTGTATTTTGAATGCCCTCTGCAGGCCTTTTGATTTGGAAGTGTGGTCTTAGTGATGCTAGCAGGTGCCTGGGAAATTTAGCTGCTGGTTTCAATTTGGCCCACTCTTGTTCATAAAGCACTTTAACAACAAAATTATAATTTGTAGACTGCTGCTGTATTCAGAAACTACCCATGAGCATGTTAGAAATGTAAGATAGTGCACCTTTAGGCCACAAATTCCTGGAATCATAGAGGAGCAAATATAATTCGTCTTTCCTGTAGGAGATATAATGAAGGAAAAACAGATATTTGCTATGAAAAGGAGAGCTACCATAACATATCCCTGCCTTACTTATTTTTTCTAGATCATCTATCTCTTTTTTGCTTTTGATAGTTTGGAAGTACAAAGCTGCTTTTATCAGTGATATTAAATACTTCCGTGTTAAGTACTTCTGTTTTGCGAATACCTGTCTTTGTGACACACTATCATCATGACATGAACAAAAACCATACATTGTAGAACATTATACAAAAAACAGGGAGTGGTGGGAAGGAATACCCTACAGTCACAAGTCAACAAGCAGTTGCACCTGTAGTAAAATCTACTGTGTCTTTGTATTTGTGACATTTTTTTGCCTTCAGCCTCATTATAAACAATTTTGCCTTTCCCTAGGATTTTCTGAACTTTGAGAGGATGGCAAAATAATATACATTTTTAACGTAGAAAGTACAAAAATGTTGTTTGTCACATGTACAAGCATTGATGATTAATAGTATTTTATATATCACTTTTAATATTATGAAACTCTTCTGTTTGTCTAATTGAAGCCTTGTCATCATTCTGATTTCATCCTGAATTTAGTTTCCTACAGTCAATCATAAATGAAACCTGTAAGTTCAACCTCTGGGTCTCAGTTTTTTATAATTCAACTGATATTTAAGACACATTGAAAGAAATAAGAAATGAAGCAAAACTTTATGGACTGGTAACATTTTATGACATTATAACTTGAGTTTGTGTACTGGTTTAGAGTTAAACTGGCAGGAGAAATGAATCCAACTCAGAATGGGATTGCAAGTCAGAATAACAAATTAATAAAAGATCACAAAATACACTGATACAGAAGGAAAATTCATTTGTGCCACAAAAACACCAGATGTACAACCCAGCACAGTGGGGCACAAGCAGAATGGAGCTCACCAACCTCTATGCCGAGCACCAAGCGGCCCCGTCCCGAGTTCAAAGTAAAAAGAAAACAAGACAAAAAGCTGCTGGTGAAAATGATGGCTGCAGTCTGGTGGCAGTCTCAGTCTGGTCAAGGCTCTGGTCTTCCTCTGGATCTGAAGAGAGCCCCTAGTCCCAAACTCCAAGCTTATATCCATTTGGGCTCAGATGGGAACGACCAGTCCCTCCCCCTGGGTGGAGACTTTCACAATGGGTAATTTACTCTGTGAGGTGAACAATGGCATATTTTTGGCATCCCTGATGGCCCATTAGCAGATATGACCCCTCAGGTGGGTGTGGAGGCAGGGGAACTTCCTTATCTCACAAAAGTTCCTAAACACCCAGCCTGTACCCTGAGGGGTTGGATGTGCCTTAGACAATTGCTGTAAACGGACCATTGTGAGCGGTTCATGGGAAAAATGGCATAGAGGGTTTAGAATACACACCCACACAGTGACAAACTGATCCTGGTTACTAAATCCAGGACAGTTTGCATAAAATTAAAAAACAAAACAAATGAAAACATCTTGAAAATAAAATTGAAATTTCAGTTAGGTCTTTGGAATGCAAGGACATAAGCATAGCCGATGAGAGAAATGTTTGGAGACCTTATTCTCTCTTTAGTCCTAAGAAACAATGTTCTCTAGTACAACTGTGGATATCTATGGCCCAGAAGTTTCTTGCTACATCAGAAAGTAATGAAAGCAAGGGAGAATTCTGTCCTATCACTTGGCACAGAATTGTCTATTCACTCTTCTGCAGTATCTATCATAGCTTTTGAAACTAGAGACAGCAGCTATCTGTGAAGGAAATACTAACTCGGCAACAATGTTTTCAAATTAGATATAAAATATGTGAAGTTAAGACATGCTGCATAATTTCCTGCCTTGGAATGGCATACCTCACCATATTTCTTATCTCTGAGACAGTAGGGTTTCACTGCTCCTAAGAGAAGGGTAATTTACATTTGCATTTCTTATTATAAAATATTGAAATGATGAAGACTCTGTCAGACAATCTATGCATACTCATATGAATGAAAATAACATGACAAAGCCTTTACTTGAAGCATGCAAACATAAAGATTGACTTATAAAGTGTTGCTAGGTAAGTCACCTGAATATTTGTTGTGTTACTGCATCCTCTCTAGAGTTATAGAAGCTGATTCAGTTAGTTTATTGACATTTCTATCACAGTTCAGGTATTATTTATTAAATCTTAAGAAGACTTTTTGGTGAGTCCATTTGGCTTGCAGTTGGGAAATCTGTACTAAAACTGCTTAAACTATACTTAGCTTACTTATAGGATAGTATAGTTGCCAGGGTCTCATTCCAGAGACTCACATGTGGGGTGATTGACATCGCTGTAGTTGGTTAAAATTTACACTTTATCTGCTAAATCATTCTGGGATAAGAATTGGGCCTTTAATGTAAAATTCAAGTACACACCATTTGCCTCCCCATACTACAAGATAGGAGTAATCTTATAGGATTGTTCATGATGATCTCCTGGAATCTTTAAAACATCTCACACTCTAAGACTACTGTCTTAGCAATTCATCATCGAAGACCAATTCTGTTGGAAGTGAGTTGAAGACTGATCCATAATTTTAGACTTCTAAACTTGTGTTAGCCTATGATTTTGTTAATTTCTACCTGGCGTGAAACAGAGGAGGGTTACAGAGCTCTGGTTTGTATCTGTGATATATGCAGCCTAGCAACATTTAAAGTCCAGGATTACTCATGTCAGCTATAAAGGAGTTTCAGTGTGTGATGAGTCAATTACAGTGCATTTGACATGGGTTAATAATTTTGCTCTGTTTTCCACAAAATGTATCCATTTTCGAAAGCAACACTTTGAATAGGGACTACCGACAAATTTGTTGGCCTTCTACAATGAGGTTACGACATTGGTGGACACAGGGAAGAGCCACTACTATTACATATCAGACATATGCAAAACATTTGACACTATCCTACATGACATCCTTGTCTCTGAACTGGAGAGACATGGACCTAATGCATTAACTACTCAGTGGAAAAGGAATTGGCTAATGATTACACTCAAAGAACTGTGGGCAACAGCTCAATGTCCAAGCAGAGATCAGTGACAAGTCATGTTCCTCAGGGGACTGTGTTGAGACTGAGACTGTTTAACACCTTTGCTGGCCACAGGGATTGTGAGATCAAGTGCATCCTCAGCAGCTTTGCCAGTTATACCAGGCTATGTGGTGCAAACAACATGCTGGAAGGAAGGGATGGTATTTGGAGGGATCTGGACAGGCTGGAGAGCTGGGCTGGTGCAAACATCATGAAAAACTCAAAGGAATACTAAGTAAATTTGCTAATGACACTAGATCAGGAAGAACTGTCAACTCCCTCAAGGACAGAGAGGTCCTGCAGAGAGACCTTGAGAAATCAGAGAGGCAGGTAATCTCCAACCATATTATGTTTAATAAGGGCAAGTGCCAGATTCTGTACTTGGGATGGGGCAACTCCAGATGTATGGACACACTGGGGAATGAGATGCTGGAAACCAGTGCCACAGACAGGGTCCTGAGAGTCCTCATCAACAGCAAGTCAAATATGAGTCAGCAGTGCCCTGGCAGCCAGGAGGGCCAACTGTGTCCTTTGGGCAGCAGGCACAGCATCGCCACCTGGTCAAGGGAAGAGATTGCCCCACTCTGCACTGGAGTGGCCTTACCTTGAATATTGTGTGCAGTTTTGGTCACTGAAATATAAGAAATATATTAGAGAGTGCCTAAAGGAGAGCAAGAAAGGTGGTGAAGGGTCTAAAGGGGAGCACCTGAGGTCACTTGGTTTGTTCAGTCTGGAGGAAACTGAGGGGAGAATTCATCGTGGTCTTCAACATCCTCATGAGGGGAAATGAAGGGGCAAGTACTGGTCTCTTCACTCTTGTGACCAGTGACAGATCTCAGGGAAACAGCATGAAGTTGTGTCAGGAGAGGTTCAGGTTAGATGTCAGGAAAAGGTTTTTCACCCAGAGAGTGATTGGGCACTGGAACAGGCTTCCCAGGGAAGTGGTCACAGCACCAAACCTGCCAGAGTTCAAGAAGCATTTGGACAACACTCTCAGGCACATGGTAGGAATTTTGGGGATGGTCTTGTGCAGGATCAGGAGTTGGACTTTATGATTCTGATGAGTGCCTTTCAGCTCAGCATATTCTATGATTCTGTGTCACTGAGTTCAACAAGGCCAAGTGCATGGTTCTGCACTGGGGTCAGAGGAATCCAAAGAAAAAATACAGGCAGAGAAGAGAATGGTTTGAGAGCAGCCCTTAGGATGATTTGGGGGTGCTGGTGGTTGGCACATCTTTCAAACTTTAACTTAGTACAATCAAAGCTTTACGACATCAGGTGTTACAGCACAAATAGATCATGTTTTCAGCTATTCAGGGTTTTCAATTTTGCTTTTCTGTATGATATGTTGTTGCATGTAGTTTTCCTTCAATAACTTAGATTTGTTTTGTGGCTCAGAATCAAAACAATATTTATTTTTTTTTAAATATTGACAAATATTTATGGATTAATAATGGATTTCAAATGGCTCTGAAAGCCATCAAACAATTTTTTCTCAAGTCTATCCAGTATCACTTAGCCTCACATTCAAACAGTGCAAAAACCACAGAACCAAGTTTTGCCTCGTTACAAAACCATAGGTTCACGTTCATTTGGATCATGGACATCTGGTATTAAAAGATGACCAAAACCAGCCAAAATTCTTTCCTGTTGTAACAAGTTTATGACTTCCAGTGCCTATACACAGAAACTTCAGACTAACTGCAGATGATCATGTGGTTTGGTCCATAAATCCAGAGGTCTCGTTCTGGTTTTAATTTTAATGGGTCAGTTACTGGGTGTAACTCAAAGCAGTTCTTGGGACTTTAAAACAATTAATGCCAAGGAAGAAAGTAAATGAGAACAGACTGTGAGCCATACTGTTACAAACCCGTTGTTTAATGACTAGCTCTTCTAATTCCAGTATAACTCTTCTGGATCATTTCCAATTAACTTTGCTTTCTTTAGCAAAAGGCTTAGGGAGAGGGGAAGTTGGAGGCAAGAGTGGTAAGATCAGCATCAAAGGCTTATTAGGGCAATGAAAACAGTTAATATTACTTAACTAACAAAATAATATTAAAAACTGTTATTTCTTTAAAAGATTAATGTGACTCCACTGCTTTCAACTTAGTCTGACAAGGACAGCAACAGAATTACAAATTTTTAACATGAAATACTTCTCATGTATATCAATATATAATGAAAGGGGTTTGTTGTTGCTGTTTATATTTTTGAAGATTCTGTGTTTTTAAGACCTTCAGACCTGTTATGTTCCTCTTCCATTGAATTTTTAATAATAGGAAAAGCAGTCATTTATCTCTGTCAACAGTTTTCTAGTTCCTAAGGAAAAGCTAATAAATGTAGTAGTTGTGCTGATTACAGGTCTACAGTCAAACAACATCAAACTCACCTATTACATCACTTTGTGGTTAAAGTTTGAAACATAACACTCCATATTGTACTTTGCATTCAGTTATACAACAAACATTCCTGTGCATTGTGAACCCTTTATTTTCAGTTTAGTTTGGTTACTATGAAATTCTCAACAAATAAAACTGTTATAATAATAAAACCATATCTTCTTCATAATCCAGTTGACAAGGTTATGTCCCTATCCTCTCTGGGTTTAGACTAGTAGACTAGCACTAAGACATTTTCCAGTTGAGTATCACTGCCTTCATTTGATCCAGTAGCTTAAAAGAGATTGATACAGATAAGACTAATGTTTTATATTTCTTGTATATTTTCTGATATAGTATTGTTTCTGTGATTTATTACCCTTAATTATGCAAGGAAACAAGTAGTTTGTCCCTCCTCAGTATTCTCTTTGAGCTGCAGAGACAACATTGAGATGAAAAAATATTATATGTATATAGAGAAAAAGACTACTGACAACTGCCTTGGTAACAGACTCATGGTTTCAAGCTTGTCAGCATGTTCCTGGTGAGCACAGTTAGAAGAGTTTGTAAATCAGAATGTTTGACTTTGAACACTAATGTTTGACTTTGAACACTAATGTTTGACAGATCAAACAGCAGAACACTTCACTTTCATTCACTATCTCACTCTGGAAGGCCCAATCACATAGTTCTTTCCAGTATTTTCTCTTCAGAATTATGTGTAAATTATAACACTTGGAAACAGCAAAGCTAAATAATGAAATAAAAAGCTCAATTGAAAACAAAATCTAGTTCTTTAATCTCTAAAACAGATAGTGAATATGTTTCCAGTGGATTGTTTACCATCTAGAATAGCCAGAGTCACACTCATCCTCTGAATCCTGGGGGATATGCAGAAATGTACCTCCCAATTAAAATCTCAAAATAGAAAATGGGATATTCTTTTATATAAAGGCTCTGTAGCATTAATTGAATAGGCAATCCAAGTATCAGTTATTATTTTCACATTGGTTCTATAGCAGATGTAAGGAAAAAAGTAAATCCTTTGGCACTTGCAGTTTACTGAGCGGGTGGTCATGTAAATATTTTCTGTTTAGGTGTGCTAAAATATGTTGAAATGTAGCCCTTCACTTTTTCACTCTGTACAGAACATTCATAAATAGTTTGTGTCCATATTCAGCTACTCATAATTCATTCAGAGCTCCTATTTCTGAGCCACTAGTAGTTTTTGCAGGCACTGACTTACAATGCCTTCTGCAGAAATATCCATACAGTGCTCTCTTAAGTTTGTATCCGTTGTGTCTGTGACTTTAATTTCCCTCATACAATGGCATTAAACAGAAAATTACCCAAATGTCTTCCAGTGAAAGGGCTAATTGTTGCCAACAACTTTTTGCACACAGTTTTTAGTGTCTTAGTATGAGGCTTATAAGCCTTAGCTGTTAATAAGATGACTGCATCAAAAACAAAAGTGAGAGTTTATTCCTGTTCATCTAAAAGTTACATTTCTAACCCCGAATGGCAGAAAAAGCTTTTTCGCTTTTTCTTCAATGTTTACATTCTTGCATCTTTATGTTGCACTGCACAGGGATTTCAAAAGTAAACTAAGGAACTCTCTTCACACACAATTATGCATATTTCTAAAACTAATACGCTCCATCAAAATTATCTAAAACCACACAGATACAGCTAAATATCAGCTAAGATATATTTTATAAAATTGGTGATTTCACACAGTTCTTATCCACCTTAATTTTAGCTTTATTAATAGAGCTCTTCACATGTGTCATTCCACAGAGTATTAGCAGGCTTCTCTTTTCAGTTCACTGTTGGCCAAGGTCACTTTTCAGATCCCACCGTTATCACTGAGGCCTCTGCCTTGGAAACTGCTTCTGACTCAGTCTGAAAACCTGCACCGTGCATGTCCCAACAGCTAATGCCTGATATATCTCATGCAGGACAACCCATGATGGAGACAACAAAACCCTGTAATGCCCACAAAGCATAATGTAGGAACCATCAAAAAAAATTAGTTTGAGCAGGAAGAATAACATTAGCTTTTTTCTAGGGAAATGGAGACCTGCTTCCTCTATGTCTCCTTTTATGTTTTGTTCAAGCAAGTTTCTTCCAGAATGTGGGCAGCACCAGAATGAACACAAAGTGAAGGTCCTTGGTTGCATCCTATAGCATCAGTATGATCTTCATAAAACTCTCAGTGTCCCTCCACCTCCCCCCAAAATGGATTTACAAAATATTGTCACTGAAAATTAAGGGAGGGAAGAAGCTACTGGAGGCAAATGCCATGTAAACCATGATCTTTTTTGTAAGTCTGCCTTTACAGAAGAAATATCATGAGGGAAAACTAAGTTAGACAGTATGAATTGGATTGGGCAAGTTCCAGTGGAACAATCTGGAATAAAAGGCAACATGGGCAAGAATGTGTTTAATCTGGATGTATCCCAGGTTTACATAAGTATACAGAAAACTGCTGTATGAGGGGAACAGGATAATTGATGTCAGAGTGATATAAAATACATCCTTCACTTTCTGCATATTTAGTTATATTTATCAAAATTATGTTACGGTGCAGTGTCTTTTCATTAAGCAATTGCAAGCCATTCCAAGAGATCATGTTGTTTTGTTCACCCCTATCCTCAACTCAGAGCTTTCAACAACCAAAAATGTTCTGGCAGAATCATAGCACCAGTCTATCTACTGATGTGATGAGCCAACGTGTTTTAGAGACACATAAATCTTCCTTTAAAAAAAAAAAAAAAAAAGAAAAGAAAAAGTCTGGATCGATAAAATGTCTCAAGAGCTGTTGGAAGCCAATAAGATTTGCCTGACCTATTCAGTTGACATCTACACAAACCATGGCTCATGCAGTAAAAACTGGCTTACCCTCGACTTCACTGTTTTAGTGCTGCTTAAGTCAGAGGAGGACAGAAGAATAATTTCAAAAGTCTAGTGTACAGGGTCTCACACAGAATGCAAGAGGTATATTTTTTATCTTAGAGACAGGCATCCAAAGGACTGGTCTAGGCTGAAGAGCATAGAGGTATCTGAGTTTCCATATGTGGAAACATAGAGACCAGACAAGAGGTTGAGAGGCCAAATTCTACCATTCCCTGGGAGTTTTTCCATCAACCACAACCACAGCCACTGAGATTTATATTCCCAGATGCTGCTGAATTGTAAAATAGATCTAATCATGAATCAATGTGACCAAAACACCAAGAATGGTAAACATCAGAATTCCCTGATAGATTGCTAAACCACTAATCTTGACTTTAACCTAGGCATTTATTTTGTAAATATGAACTCACTGTTTTGCCTAATCATCTGTGTACCTTTCATTACAAGGAGAATGTGGGGAGGGGAGAAGGGAAGGAAATTATTTTCTCTCTCAGTAAAAAGCCAAACTATTCTCATCATATCTGCAAAGATAGGAAAGAAAGGTGGGAGTGGGTATTCAAGTTCTCTAGGTCCAGGTCTTGAAATTGTCTCTTTAGGTTTCTCTGATCCATCACCTGATAGTACAGCACTAATTTGTATACACATGTGTCAAGCTGTGCCATCTAGATAAGTTCTGTCATTGCCTTATCTGTTTTGGACACCATTTCCTCTGATGGAAAATACCATCCTAAGGGTTACCTACAAGGCAGTGGAAAGCAGTATATCAAAGTTCTTTATGGTGGTCAAGAAAGTGCCGGACTTGTCATTTGTGACCTACTTTATTTTAAGCTGTATTAAACAGCCCCCTTGATATGTCAGTTGTCCAGATGCTACGCTCATCTGCCGATACATTGAAAGATGGAAGTGTTTTTGGTGCTGCTTCCAAAACCTTATGGCTACCTTGATTATGGGGGGAATCACAATGCTGCTACACTTAGTAGTTGATTCTATTTGAAAATAACCAGAGTATTCTCAGTAGGTGCATAAAAAACAGATTTCCTAGAGACTTGATAAAGTTAAATAAAAAGAAAAAAAAAATATATATATATAAGAGCTCACATGAGAGCTCATCCCAGAGCCACTTCAGGGCAACACAGGCCCCTTAAGGCTCACAAACTCACACACACACTTCATGCAGTGAGTCAATCCAAAAGGAAAAAAGCTTTATTAACATATCACCCACTGTATTTATAATCTATGCTTTTCAGTTACATCATTATATCAAATGATTGGTCAGCTTAGAACTGTTCATTCTCAGGCCACCTAAAGTCCGCAGTTCATAGGTGTTAATGTTAATTAACTCCTCCCGAAGAACTCATCCCATGATGGCTCTCTGAAGGAATTTGGGGAGTAACAGCAGATGTTCTTCTTATAGATAAGTTCTCACTCCAAGGCTGCGAACTGCTCTCTTGAAATCTGTAAGCACAGGCCTGCTTCTCCTGGGAACTGCACAATGAATTGTTCACAGAATATTCACAGAATATCCAATTTTCTGCATTCTGCAACAACTTGATGGAGAGTTGGCTGGAGAAGGGAGCGGGACGTTCCCCAACTCCTGGATTACTGAAAAGATCAGAACCTGTGGTGGTATCCCTTGATGAAGAAAATCAGAAAACTGAGAGGTGAGAGGACTTCTCTAATGTGGCTACTTGCTGAAAAAGCTTCAGGTAAAACTTAAATGGTGGGTTAATTGTAAGAATAAGCCCAGAGACAAGCTGGTTTTCCCAGCGTGTCCTGATAGACTTTCCTTCAGTCCTTACGGCAGTCTTTTGCCTCTTAGAGTGAAATCGATGTTTTTACAGTAAAGTACAGGTGTGATATACTATCTTTTTCCAAAGACTATTGAAAGAGAGAAACCTTACACTAGTTTCAACTACTACCAAAAATGTCTGTCTATAAATATAATAATATAATATACCTAAAGTTCATTATCTTTTGATATTAAGAAACTTCAAGTCTGTGCAACTTAAACCTCTGAGAAATTTGGAAAACAGGAGCACTTTTATTCAGATATTCCAATTACTTTCAGGTAGTTATCTTTCAGTGGAGGAGGTCAACCTCTCTACTGCATTCTTAGAGACTTTTTCTGTGGACTTCTGATGCTGGAACAGCTGCCTTGTCACAGTGAGAAAAATTAATTGATAAGGTAAAGATTTGGACTCCTGTCCCTCTCTGTAAAGCACTTCATAAAAGCAAAGCCTGTATTTATGGTATTTGCTTCTGTTAAAAAATATGAGCAACATTTTGTGACATAATTTCACCTAAGGTGCTTTTCTAGAAAGAACATGACACGTCCTACATCCTTTGCTGAAGCTACAAGAGGGTTTTCTTATGCTATAGAATACAGTAGTTCCAGGAATGTCCTGATGTAATATTGTTATTTCTTTCTGGACACTACAAATGTATACAAAATTTCACTTTTTCCAAATGTTCATCATCAGAAAGGTGAAACAATTCACAGCACATGACAGCCTAAGACCAGATTTTGTACAAGGCTATATGAAACATTTGTTTGATCAGAAGAATGTGTTCATAGTATCTTGGAGGCAAAGATATTTCTGTGGAACAATGCCGGAGGACCATAACTTTCAGGGTGTGCATTTCTTCCATTAACCCAGCTGACAGCTCTGTGTAATTTCCTCCAGCTCAGCTGCACTGTTCAATTGCACACTGGCCAACACAGCTAAAACACCAGCCAAAGAAGGGGAAGGGAAATGTGTAACTTTTCCAGCAGCAGATTAATGTGTCAAAGGGAGAGGAAGTAAGTATTGAAAATATCAGGTGCGCTTCTGAGTTGTGTCTGCCAAAGGGTGGACCTGCATAATCTGTCTCTTAGCCAACAGTATTACATCAGTGTCTCAGCTTTGCACTTACAATCTCTAAAACTGAGAGAGCATTTGGAAAAGTTTGTACCATACATGCTTACATAAATGCATACACCCATACATACTATAACATCTCAGGAAAGATTACATCAGCTGAAAATGTACCCAATCTAAATAGATGTCACTGTGTTAAACAAGGAAGGATGGTTTACCCTAAGACTTGAATTGCTGTAGCAGATCACAAACTATGTGCAGAGGTACGGAACCTCTCTTTCCTGCTTCTTCTGTTTTATGGTGCTGCAGATGCTGCAGGTTTTAAGATGCTGCAGAAATCATAGAATCACAAAATGGCCTGGGTTGGAAGTGACCTTGAAGATCATCTTGTTCTAAACCCACTGTCATGGGTAAGGGACACCTTCTTCTAGACCAGGTTGCTCCATCCAGCCTGGCCTTGAACACTTCCAGGGATGGGGCAGCCACAGTTCCTCTGATCAACCCATGCCAGTGCTTCACCAACCTAGCAGGGAAGAATTTCTTCCTGATATCAAATTTAAAGCTGCTCTCTGTCAGTTTGAAGCCATTCCCCTTTGTCCTGTGACTCCAGGCCCTTATAAATAGTTCCTCTCCATCTTTCCTATAAGTTCTCTTCAGGTATTAAATGGCCACAAATAGGTCATCCCAAAAGCTTCACTTTTCCAGGCTGAATAATCCCAATTTTCTCAGCCTTTCTTCACAGCAGGAGTGTTCCATCCCTCTGATTATCTTATTGGCCTCCTCTGGAATTGCACTAACAGATCAATGTCCTTCCTATGTGCCTTCCCCCATTTTTCCTTTGAATTTGATATTATAGCTACAAGAGATGACTTAAAGAAAAACACAGATACTGAATATGTTTCCAGGGTTTGAATAAGCTTAGCTCAGGAAACCTGAGGATTATTCCATTTTTCATGGTCTTGTAACTGGTTAAGAGCAATACCTGGAATGATGTGATCTTATGACAAGTAGCAAAAGAAAATTGGTTCAGCCTTTAACTTTGAAAACGAATGGAATTTCATATGATGATGTACTCATTACCTACTTGCGGCAACGAACCAAGTCTTGCACAGTGGTCTCTTCAAGCTGCCTGCAGTTGTTTTCATTAGATCATAAGGTTCTCTGTGCAGTGGTGATCCCCAATAGTAGAACTGAAAGCTGGAACTTGAGAATGAGCTGTTCTTGGAGCAGGACAAGGTTGCCATGTTCCTCCTGAAACAAGTAGGTGGTCAGGTGTATAGCAAGGGAGCTCAGTACAGTGGTTTTGATGCACACTTTAGCTGAAGCTGACCCTGCCATCAGGTGGATAGAAATCCAGTCGCAATTATCCTGCTAAACTCCTCACCTTGATCGCTCCTAATATTTCAGGTATTATCTTGGCTTTGCTAACTTGTACAAATCAGCGTCATGATTGTGTATAAATAATTACTTCATCTGAGAGCACTTAATTTTAGAAAGCTGGTGTTCAAATTACTGTCCACGCAGGTTGCTAGCACATGAAGGCTGGAAATTTGGCATTTTAAGCAAAGCTTTTGAGCCAGCACTACTACACAGTGAGTCTGTCACTATCATCAGCAGTGTTTCTGTAGTGTATACAACTTATTTCACAGCAGTAAATCTGTTCAAGTGTAATTGCCGTATTTTTGCTTTTCTTGCCAAATTGGTGTTGTTTGGGTAGGGGGGTATATTTTTGGGTTTGGGGTTTTTTTGTGTGTGGGGGTTTTTTTGGAGGGGGGTGGCAGGGAGATTTGGGGGGTTTTTTGTGATAGTTATTTTGGTTTTCAGATGAGAGCTATTACCAGTGAAAGAGTTGTTTACAGCTGAAGCAAAATAAAAAAAGCCAAACCATATATAAACATTGAAATCTGACCTGAAATCCTGTCTTCCGGGTCTAAATCTTCATATTCCATTAAATGCATAGCTCTAAAAATGTTGTTGTAATCCAGTTGAACAATAAATCTTTTCCATGTCTCTTTCTTCTTCCAAATAACATGTGTCAGTATGAAAACCAGCATGAGATAGCATAGAAACAACATCCCAAAAGATCAAGCTACAAATTCTGAGAAGAGAAACAGAGATGATAGGAGAGATTATTGTGCCTTTTAATCATCCTAGTCATATAAAAAACAATGTTACTGTTTGTTGGGATAAAAGTAAGGATGGGGCAGGAATCAGGAAACATCCCTCATTTTATTTCTGTTAAAATTATAAAAGAATGATGTGGGAAAAATTATGACATGAGATAACATAGGACAACACAGGGCATCTGACACTTTGTCTGTATCTCCATAGGCAGGTTATTCTCCTTTTGGCAATACTTCATCTAGACCAATTAAACCACTTACCTTTTATAACTAGATAGCTTTTTTTTTTTCATGCTGAAATACAGCATGATAAATCCAATTAAAATTAGCCTTAGGAAATATCATATGCCTGCACTTTAAAAAATAGAGTTTCAAGTTATATATTATTTAGTATTATAATTGCTTATTTATTTAAATGACAAGTTTAGTGTTTTTCTGTGTTAATAATTTATTTTTTAAAATATCAAAAGAAACATAAACACAAATGTAGGTGACTTTTCAGATAAAAACTTATGTGCAAATGTACTGAAGCTGTTCTTAATTGAATCATAGTATGTTTGCAATGTGAACATAATAAAAAAATAACATCAATTAGCTAGTGAAGTAAAGGATAATGTTATCATCCGATATATATGCTGTAAAAGACAGTGCATCAATATTTTGAAAAATGATGCCTGACATAAAAATGCATACCACAGGGGGTTTTTGCAGGTGCTTTCACCATTACAAAATCAGCACTAATTAATCAATTTATAATGTTTTCATTCTAATACAGAAAAGAATTCATGTATGTATTTCACTTAGTTTATTATTTTCTAGGATGACAGTTTTCTTTGGATGATAATACTTCCTTCAATATCTCCCCAGGCCTCAAGATACTTTTCACTGCAAAATCTTCTTAATCATAAATAATGGTTTCTAATTAAATCAATAACATTTAGAGAAAGAGAGAAAGAGAAAGAGAAAGAGAAAGAGAAAGAGAAAGAGAAAGAGAAAGAGTGTTTCAAGCTATATAAAACCTCCTTTGTACTCTATTTTAAGTAAACAAACCTACTTTGTTTCAAGTGAAGTGACCTTTTATTTGAGAGGGGAAGAGGAATTTTGGTTTTCTTTTTAATCCAGTCCAGTAATATTCTTCTGTTCCTGTGGTTGCCTTGTGAAGCAAATTGGAGTTTCACTTTACAACACATGTCATATATCTGGAATTCCAAATGTTTTCTTGTGCTAATATGTGAAGTATTTATATTGGTACCTGGTTCTCTATTCATGAAAATCAACACCAGCTTCTGAATAATACTAACAGTCCCTTTCTTTAGACTTTAACACTTAACCAAATGTGTTGAAAATTATAATTTAGACAAGATGGGCCTAAACAGGTCTACAGGAATCAAAGAAAACACCACTCTGTTGAATTTAGAACCAAGTAAATATCTACAGTGGTTGTGGTTGTTATTGTTTCATGTTTTTTGTTAAATTGAGCAGATAAAAAGCCAAGATTCTTATAAACAATAGAATTTTCTCATATCTTTTTGTTCAGTGATTGTCAAATTAACCAATATAATACCTATAAAATACTTTTCCTTCTGGCAAAAATTGATATTTCCTATGAAAACATCACTCTTCAAGAGTTAATAATTTTTCAGAATAGCAAGTTATAGTTGTATTAGATACTTCCATTTCTACATGTTACAGAATAGAAAAAAAAACTGCAAAAGAATAACAATAGATTACTTCTCATAGTGTTTATTTTAAAACAGAACCCAAAACTCCTTATAATTCAGATGTTTTCTGCTGTAGCTATACAAATAACTGTTGAATATAAACACTAAACTTTGCTTCAGCTCAGTTAATAAGTACTGGTTGTAAAAGGCTTTACAGGCATTCTGAAAAAAACAGCTTCATTAGAAAAGTGAAGCAATGCTAATTTGCTGATCATTAAAGGCACTGTCTTCAACAATTGTTAACAAAATATAAGTGCTAATTTGAAGCAGCAAATAAAACACAAAAGTATCATTTAATTTAATCTTCATTACCACAGCATGTACGCCTGAATCTATTTCATGACGCAGATGGTAAAATGTCGGTGTCTCCGGAGAGAACGGAATCCGTAACGTAAATCATTTCTGCCTGAAATCTGTATACTTGGTAAATATGAATCCAGTTAAATATGATATTGTCTCTAAATGTGATAACACAAATAGGGAATGTCATTAGACATGACTTATTTTGGTTTCTAGTGTGTTAGTCCTGGTATTAAAAACACACTGAGTGAATTAACACAATTGCTGTATTAGGTGTAACCTGAGCTGACATACAGTTGCTTAAAAGAAGTTACTGAACAAAAAGTTCTTCTTGACAGATCTCTTCATGGCATTTATGACTTTCACCAAGAGTATCTTGATTCCTAGAAGACAGTAGAACCTTACCCAGAACACTGTCTCCTGCTGTTTTTCTTTAAGCTACGAGTGTGTACCTTTTCTTCACCCTTCACTGACAGTCTTTTGGCATAAATCTTATGTGTTGTCCCTTTATTTCTTTTGAAGACAAATCAATGTTACTAAACCTTGATGTTATGACACTGTCAGGAACATTTTCTTCCTATTTAGCTGGCTGAATGTATGAGTAAAGCAAAAGTCCCCTGCTTGATTAATACAGTTAATTTCACTTCTGTTTTGAAAAAGAAAACATCAAACAGGTAAAATTTTTCAAGTTTTCCAGAATGAAAACAACTAAGCTGTCAATCTAGATATAGCTATCTTGCATTTTCCCTTTCAGGACAAACTGTACATTCCCTTTTTTCACTTTTTTTCAAGACAAGCTTTCTCTTATCATAACTCGCTATGATTATTTTTACATGGCACAGATTCTTTCAAATTCTTGTATATGCAGTTCATGGCTTCAGCAACCTGAGTCTCTGACAATGTAAAACATGATTTGATTATTCTGGATTGCATCCTTCATACGGTTTAGCTACTGGAGTAAGTGAAAAAATAGGCAGGACACAAAGTTCAAAATGCAGAAAACTCAAGGAAACTTTGATAATTTACAGAGATGTGTAGATCAGAAATTTTGTGATATAAAAGTGTTTGAAAGATAACGAAAAACCTGTCAGCTTTCTACATGTTAATTAGACAATATCTCATACAATCTATAAATACATTTGCAGACAGCACAATTTCCTTCGTACAAATCATCCTCAGACTTTTTGGTCTACTTCGATGTTGCTGAGAGAACAGTAATTGAGAAAATAAATCCTGCTAATAGTAATTTAGAGTTCTTGTGTTTCTTTGTGCTCTGAAGTACAGCAACTTAAGATTCCAGAGGAAATAATAACAAAAGAAATATTTATATGAAAGAAAAATATATCAAGCTTGCATCTTACTTTGAGCATTCATGAGTCTTGAGATGTGAAATTAAAAAGAGCTCAGGAAATTAGCCAGATGGAAAACCAAATGGAAATTCATCACACTCGTGGAGACTATTACTTGACTCAGTATACAAAAGTCTGATGACAAGTCGGGTAGAAAAAAAATAGAAAAGCATCTTATTAACCAGCAATAACCAGGCAAAAACCATACAGGCTAAGTACATGAACTAGGAAATAAGTGTGATGGCCTAGTTCATGCAGTTAGCAGGCTGAATAGACTCAAGTTGTGCCAGGGGAGGTTGAGGTTGGATATTAAGAAAAATTTCTTCTCTGAAAGGGAAGTTAAGCACTGACACAGGCTACCCAGAGAGCAGCGGATTCACCATCCCTGGAAGTGTTTGAAAAACTAGTGGACTTTGCATTTTGAGATATGGTTTACTGGGCATGGGGATATTAGGTTAAAAGCTGAGCTTGATGATCTTGGAAGTCTTTTCCCACCTAATGATTCCATGACTCCATAATGATTCCAAGAAGTAATATTATAAATGCTTTAGCATGTCTGACACCATGACTAGATCTAGACTTTTTTTTTACTATAATGGGAGTGTCTCTGTTGAAGAGCAGCTGTCAAAACAAGCCCACAGCTGTGATGTATATGCTTATATACATATATATAGTGTATATGTGGAACTAGTTGTCGACTTAATAATTTTGGTTACATCCTGATTACAAACCAGTGATAAAGTCCCTCTGTGCTCAGGGGTTTGCAGTACTCTATGCATGATGCCGGTTTTTTCCCCCCACTAGTTTGTGTTTTTGTCCAGGTGGCCCATCCAAAAACTTTTAAACAATCCTTATCAAAAATTAAGTAGAATTTAACAACTCTACAGTCCTAAGATATTGAAGTGTGAGCATGACTTTGCTTCTTACCTAGCTTAAAATACTGAAGTTAAATAATTTCAGTGAGTTTGATGCAGGGCACTTTCTCCACAAAGCATAAGACTGGTTACACATCTAAATTTTAGAAATATCATAGCTCACTTACAGGTGACTTTTTTTTTTTTTTCAATAGGGTAGACCTGCAAAAGCGTACTATTGTTGCTCTGTTCTGTGGCTGTTATATACAATCTTGTTCACCAGGGAGGCACCTACTTTAAAAAACTGACTACCTTATGATAAGTAGGTCTTTCTTATGAGTAGTCACTGGTAGAACTTCCTAGAAGAGTCACCACTAGATTTTCTGTTAAGGAGTTGCACCCTTGATGCACTGAATCACTGTTCAGCAAGACACAAGAGTTTTTCAGGAGTCTGGGTTCTGGATCTGACTTTAATACACACTAACTACTCCTGTAAGAGTGGATAATCATACATCTTTTATCTCTAAGATTTTTATGGATTGTTGCTAGCTGGAAATTCAAAACAGTCAGATTTGTAGTGGAAATTGGTAAAACATAGGGGTTTTTTAAGCAATTAATAAATCTCTTACATCGTAATTACAAAAATCTTTCAGTATAGACTTGAATATGAAGCCAAAGGAGCTTATCCACTGAAGATATAAACCTCGTATTTCCCCTTCAGGGTTGTGAGATTAAAAAGCTTTGTAAGCAAGGGCAAATTTTGGTGGATTTACTTGGTTCATTTGCTCTTCTCTTAGTGTGCTAAGAAAGCTTGTGATCCAGTCATAAGATCATGGAAGGGGAAAAAAAGTACGAAAGGAGTTGTGTGGAACTGAGCCATAGCGGAAAAGGACCCTGCAGGATTTTGAAAAATGTTCTTTCTGTAATCTAAACCAAACTGGAAGACCAGTTTAATAAAATCAGTTTTCGTCATCAGCCTATTATCAACACTATGGTTTTGAGAAAATTCAGATATCTGTGCAGAAACTGAAATGAGAGATTTTGCACAAGAACAAACCTATTTCTCTGAAACTACAGCAGTTAGACAGATTTGTGTTACATGCATTTTACTATTGACATATTTTTCTGCCATAAGACATATCATTACTTGTTTTAGACTTGTCTTTTTCAGAATCTTCATAGACAGCTTTTCATTTGTGCCCTGATAACTACATTACAGTATTGATTTCTATTTCCTTTTAGTTTTCTTAAATTTTATTTTTATGTAGAATATTCTTAATGTAGAATATACAAATTAATTTTTAATACATGAGAGATTAAATAAAAATATCCCAAATATCAAAAAGTTAAGTCTGCAGATAAATGTATCTGTAGATGTAGTCATTAAATTTCACAATTCTTCCTTTCCAATTATTTTAATGCTATACCTGTAATATAATGATTTTATTTGCCTTTCAGGTCTCATTTTCCCAAGATTTCTCCTGGCTTTCTGAAAAGTCCACATTTAGCCTCCAACCACCAGAATTCTAAATAGAAAATTATGCTCAATTACATGTATTCTTTGTCACATCTGTACTCTTTTAACATGAAGTACAAAAGAATTTCTTCCATTACATTTGCAATGAAAGCATTCCTCAGGTTCTAAGCAATCATACAGCCTTTAAAGATAACAACTCTGGAGGAAATCTGACAGAGGACAGGGCTATCTTGATGCACTTTCTTCTCTCTTGAGGCTAAGGTCGTTTCTTAGGATGAGAGGCAGCACCCAACAGCAACACAGATATGGTAAAAATAGGAGTTGACCTACAACAATGTGTAGTCATTCTGGGAAAAATAGGTCTCATTGAACCTTTTCAGTTGCAGACATAAGTAGGATTAGTGTCTCAAAAAATAAGTGGTCAGCTGTGATTCTGAAAGGAAGATAATATTCATTGAACAGGGGTCTGGATGGTGGGACTGTTTCATCCTCTTCCTTCAGCTGGAAATACCAGTTTTCTCCAGAAATGCCATTGATAGCAATGAAACATACCCAGAAGCTGATAGGCATTGCCTATGAAAATATCTGAACTTTCAAAGACATTTGAGAGAGCTAAATAAGGAGAGCACCACACAGTTTGATACTTCTTTCCATACAATGCTAATTTATTTCTAGTCTTTCTCTGTGATAGAATGGAACTTATTTCATAAATGCCATTACAAATGGGACTATTCCTAAACTAGGCAGTGAAAGAACCGTGGACTTTAAGAATTTGAAGTTCTAAGATCAGCCTGGCTCACATCTACCCATCTTAGGATTTCTTCCTCTTTCCCTCATTTCTTGTAATGGGGAAGTTCCTCATTCACAGGAACTATGGGTGGCGGTGAAGAAACACAGCTTCTTTGAAAAACTTTCAACTTTTATGTGCCTAAAATACCTGTGAGTTAGGAAAGCAAAAGAAAAATAAAGATGATATTCTTGGCTCTTTTCCTGATAAGTTTTCTTGAAGATAGTTCTTTGCTTCTCCGGTTTAATTTATATTTTCATTTAAGGCTTTTACCTTGGTGTAAGATCCTCACACTCTTTTCTGCTTCTCAAGAAATGTCTTTCTACCATCTCCCTCACAGGTTCTAAAGCACAGATGGGTGTTTCCTCCTCCTTTCAGTAATCAACGTGCCAGTTTCAGAATATGAGACTTATTTTTAAATTCTTTTACCTTTGAGTTCAGTCTGCCACCCTTAAAATATCTTACTTAAGAAATGCTTATTTCCCCAAAAGAAGGCACAGTCTTTGTCCAAGAGATCTTTGTTCTGGTCTACTCTGTCCTCTTTTAAAGAAACACTATAAACAGTCTGAGAACAAAAACGAAATTAGACAATTTATCATAAATAAAAACTTCGTCAAAACAGAAACACAATAAGATAATGTAAATTATCTTTTTTTTCATGATAATGTAAATTAATTAAGAGAGGGAAATCTTTCTGAAAGCTGTGTTAGGATTAAATAATTTCTAAATATTCCAATTTGAGTAGAACTGCTCTAGTAGGATCATGATAACTTATTCTTATTGCACCCTAAATATATACTTTCTTGATACAAGGCACTGAGAAAACATGATGCAATAATTTTGTAATCATTCTGAAGACCAGATTTTACTGAAATTTTTGTTGCATCTTGGAAATTAGGAACTATTATTTTGAGGGGACGAAAAAACTTTGATCAGTGACATGGACACAATCAAAATGGTTCCTGAGGCCAGAATTTTGGTGAGCACACAGTCAGGCCTTTTGTGCAATCTTTTGGCAATCCCAAAGCTGACTTTTTCAGAGAAAACAAATTGTGCAGGCAAAAGTAATTAAAAAGAAACTGACATAAAACATGGGATTAGTAAGGGTGAATTAGACAATCCAATATTAGTGGAAATATTTTGTGTAGAAATAGGTATTGAGAACTGGTGCGGTCTGACATTTCCACATTGTCATGGGTTTCTGTGTCTGAGTTTTGGTAGAAGGGGCTGTTGGAAGCTGCCAGAAGCTTCTCCTGTCCTATGGAGCCAATGACTGCCAGGTCCAGGAGGGACTTCCTGCTGGTGGCCAAGGTCGAGCCAATTAGGAATCAATCATGCCTCTGTGATAACGTCTTTAAGAATTTAGGAGTGTGGCACAGTTGGAAATTCTAGCCATGGGATAACAATGCAGACACCAAGGTCAAAACCACGACACACATCCTCCTGCTGTTACTCTTGCTTTCAGTTTAGAGAGACAGTGGATTTTCTTTTCACCTATAAGAGGAACTTGATTTAGGTTTGGGGACTATTGGATATACAATATTTCAAATGCTCTTCCCTTACTTAGGGTTTCTTCTATGTTTAATACTCAGCTCATGGAATTACCTTACTTTTTATTACTTTAATTACTGTAACCATAGAAGAAACAGTTACCTTTAAGTTTCTGTAGTTTTTTGTCCTTTTCCACTGTGGATATAAATAGTGCACTATTTTCTTCTATTAATGTTACACATTTGGTGTACCTTGACAAAACCCTGAAGAAATCCACCTGTTAGTTTTTATCTCTTGGCACTTTCAAAGTAGCACAACTCAATAAAACTGTAGAAAACTATTTCATAGCTGTGATTGCTTTAGTTTCAGTTTTGTGATTTTTTTTTCCCTTCTATTTTGCAAGTGGTTTCCCATTGTAGGTTTGTATGAAAGAAATTATATACAGTCATATGAAATATTTTGAAACTGCCATTTTAATACTATCTTTAAAATACTGATCTTCCAAATATCTTATTTTACCAATTTCAGTGCTGCCCTTTTATTTACTAATGTACCCACTCTCTTCTAAATTACTTTGAACTTTCTTTTCTTGTGTCTAATTCTCATTTTCCTCTACCTATGCAGTTTATATTAAAGAGCCTGAATTCAACAGCTTGGATACAGCCAGATCTATCTCTACTACTTTCAACTTCAGTAGAATTTGTCATACTTGCACTGAAGAGAATGACAGTACAAAATTAATACCCTGTGCTTTAAGTAACAGCTATTTTTAGGCCTAATTCAAATAGTGGCTAGAATAACGAACCTATAGTTTCAAAGAAATCTTAATTCAGAAACATATATTCTTTAACTAGTATTTTATTAAATAGGCTGTATTTTCTCGATACACCTTACGTGTTCTATGTTAAACACATTTTTATGATTTTAAGGAACAGCTTGTTTTGCTGCACATTTTTTGGTACAGACTGGGAGATCCCTGAGGCTTCAGTATCTACTCACACTAAGTAGCTTTGAAAATAATATTTGTGAAGGGAATTTAGATCTGTAAATGACACTGTTTTATAATGTGGTTGAGATGCTGTAGCAATGAAAGTCTTACAATTGTTCATAAAAGAATTCTGGTGCATTGGGGAAGAAAAGAAAGGGAGAAATGAAAACAAAGCTAGAAGGAATGGCATGGGTGTCTTTATGTAAAACAGTGTTTGTTCCCTTCCCTATTCCTTTGGGTTTGCAGCCTTTTCAAATAACTTCTAAGAACATTGCCTTATAACAAAAATATGCTTTGTGTTAATATGTGAGGAATTTAGGTCACTGAGCATTATTCATATTTGCCTAGCCCCTAAATTAGATGGGGTTTCTAATAGCCACTGCAGCTAATGAAAGTTGTTTCTGTTTTCATACCAACTTTCAGACAAAGAAATGCCAGGAAAAATCTGCATGACTGTTGATTGACAATTTGCCAGATCTAGAAGGACACTGTGTTGCTATATGATAACAAGAGTGCTACTCCAATAGACATGAAATTACAGTTGATTGATGGATTCGTTGATTGATTGTTTGGAATAGATTTTTCTATCCAGAAAACAGACCTGGTAGGATTCTTCATGTTCATTGTTTCCTTCTCACATGTTAAGGTAGGAGAATGTCTAACAAAGTGGAGAAGGTAGTCTAACAATGTTTCCTGCTAAAAGTAAGTAGGAACTGTCTTTCAATGGCTAGGCTTGTGGAAACAATATCATATACTGGAGTATGTATCTTAACCAAGCAGGTGGCCAAGAAAAAACTGTGTTTGGACATTTGTTCAGATTCCTTTTTTTTCTTTTTTTACATAAAGGCAATAGAGCTGCAGGTACATTAAGGAGTAATCCTCTGGAAAGTTTCTGTGCATATGTGTTGGGAGTTGTCAGTAGTCACTGAGTCTTTCTACAGGTATTAAAATAGAGTTGGAAACACTTGTGTAGTTGACTGAATGTCAACTGTTGTTCAGAGAAGAACAGCCAAGTGTCCTAATGTTGAGTGGAAAAGTCAAGGTGTTAATAACAGAGGCAGCCTTCTGTGATGGCACCATGTGCATAGTTTGCAGTGCTTCTAATGTAGACTACATAAGCAAAATCAATATAGTTCCCACATAAATAAACAACCTTCAGATGACCCTTATAACGTATCCTACACCCAAGTGTTTTTGTGCCAAAAATCTATAACACTGTTGAAAGTAAAAAACTTGATTTACTAAAGTGGTTGCATCTGCCAGTAGAAGATCATGTGTTGCAATTATGACATTAAATATGACCAGTTGGCAGCTTGTTCCTCTCTAAATGACACTGTTGGCAAGTAATGGGAAAAGTACAAAAAGTAAAGTCAAAGCCTGAAAAGTAGGAAACATAGAAACTGAAGTTTCCTATGTGAACTCAGTTTCTACCTCTTCTGCACATGCACTAGAAGATCAATTTTCCTCACGTCCCCTCAACAGATTCCTGCATAATTCTGTTCACAGACCAGACAGATTGGGATAGTTTTACTTGGTTTAATTAGCAACTGTTCAATAATTTTTCCTTTTACTCATTGTGTGGCCCATTTAATGCATACTAGTCAAACCCGCATCTGAAAACAATGCTATCCATTTTGTCTTGAGATTTATTAAGCGATGTGTCAATGGAGAACACCCACTTCACACACATTTCATTTTCACAGTGGAGTATTATAGTTATTCCCACAGTGAAAATTGCAAACTATGTAACAGACACATAGATTGACCTATCACTAATTTTTGGTGCCAAATTTCAGACACGCAGGATCTGGATTTTTTTTTTTTTTCCAGGTAACCTAGCATTTTGGCATATGTGGAATGTTCACAGTAAAATCCGTACCACTTCCAGGTGTCATCACAAAAGTCCAGTTCTTTTTGTGGGTCACATTCAGGAACGTAAGTCTAGATAAACAGCAAATGAAGAACAGCCTATTACCAGCTGACCTAGGAAGAGTTCAGCTTCAGGGAGTTGTCCAGTACTACACTGAAAGTCTGAAGCATGCTATTGTCTCATCCCTTGCCCCAAAGCAGAATTCAGCTGCACAAGTCATGAGACTAGAATTTGGAGAAACTTTTGAAATCAAAATGCTTCTTAAGATTTTATCTTTTTTTTTTCTCCAAGGTCTTTGCTCAGAACTTGAGGAAAAACAAAATACAGTTTCAACACTTAGCAACATGTACTATTTGATGTGTTTAGATTTAAGAATTTCATTTTTTTTCATTAATTATTTTTATAGTGAGGGGCTTCTCAACATATCTTTCAGCCTCTATGAATAATATCAAGCTGAATAAAAAGGGCAAAGTATTTATAACTGTCTTTTTAAAATTAAGAATATTGTGTATTTATTTGAAATCATAACTCTAAAAAAACCCAAGAAAACTACCAAGTTTCAAGGAAATTTAACTCTTCTCTACTGATCTGTGAGTCTATAATTAGTTTTCCTGAGGTTTTGCCTCATTTGCCTTTTCATCTCTGTAGGTAACAATGTTGTTATGTCATGACTCTCATTCTTTCCCAGAGTGGGTCTACTCTTCCTTCAAAATGACACAGCAGTTTTAGAAACTGTACCCTAAAATCTGCACACAAAGGCCTGAGTTAATATTACATGGGAAATGATAATTGCACTATTTCCCAGCTTTCATCTGCATGACTTGTCAGATCTAATTTTACCCTCTGTGTGTGTGCACAAGGGAGAGAAACTGTCACAAAGAAGGAAAGTGAGGCCTTCAAGAAGCAATGTGGAAGAGCCACAGTGGTCTGAGTCTGTGACATGAAGGAATGCCAACACGGTGGAACTGTAAAATCTACAGCATAGAGCTCTAGTGCTCACTCTGGAAGTAGAGGAGGGAGCCTTGCAGAGTGAGCTGTCTTCTTACAGAGACCACTGCTGCTTCTTGCTTGAATTAGCAACACTTTTTTTTGAAGAGATGAATCACAAGCCCTTTATGCTGTCTTGCAAGTTCTGGGAAGGAAATCTGGCATAGAAATGTGGGACTTACTGCTCCTATACTTGGTCTATGCTGCATTGTTTTTAACAGATCTTTCTTCTTTTCCTGACTCAGTTGTCTGTTGTCCTGCCTTTTTCACTACTCGTTTCAGTCCTTCAAAATTCATTTTCTCCTTCTTGTCTCAGTCTGTTTGCTTAGTTAGTGCCAGTTCCTCCTGACTCATAATTCATTTTTTTCACTGTTTTATTGGATGTGGTCACCCTTCCAGCCAGATGTGCATTCTCTATTCCCACTGAGTCCAAGTGATAGTTTCCCTCCTAGGCTTCTGGTTTAATATTTTTGCCCCACCCTTGTCCTGCCCCAGTTCACAATAATCTGGAGACCTTTCAGTTTTCTGCAATTGCAGGCTTTTCATAGGCAGTACAAATGGGATGTTCGCTGAGTCTGAAGTTCTGATTCTCCTTTGATGGGAGGAAAACTCTTTCAGATGCAGAGATCTTTTGCTGGTCATGTTGAGATGTGTTTGTAATACTTTTAAGCTTGGTTAAATCTGACTACATCTTACTGGGAATGATCAAGACAGACACATCTGGCCTTCACTGGTATTCTTGTGAAATTGCTTTTCAACAGTAGCTTGCTCCAGGTCTTTTCAACTGTTTTGTTTTCTTTTTCTTCCTTCAATTAGCACTATTATCACTAGTAGTATAATTTGTGTGGCTAAAACAACATATTTCTGCTCTCTTGTTCTCAGAAATCTCATCTTTTCAGCTGGAATGTAAAACAGTAAATCAATCTTAGAGTGGCATGAAATATATAAGCCTAAATCTCACAGGTTGATAAGATTTGAGCATCTGAAAAAATGGGCTTTTCTAACATAAGTGTAGGGCAATTTCCACCAGCAGTCACAAGTCACTATGTTATGCTTTAGAAGAATTAATTCTGGGTTATTCCACTGTATCCAGAATAAATTGAAACAGAAAGGCCCTTAATGTGAAAAGAGTCAAATACTAGAATCTGAATATGTGGGAATTTCAAAAATGAAATGAGAAGCAATTAGTTTTTATGTGCCTTTAACACCCACTGCTAACAATTTATTTTTGCATTACTTTGGTATTTGGTACAATTTGCATTACTTTGGTAAGTGCAGGGCACTATTATGCAAATAACCAACATACAGTAGCATGTTGGAAAGTGTCAAAAACTCGGGAAAGCTTTCTTCTTCCTCCTTTGCCCCTCTTTTTTATTTGTTTTGGGCTGGTTTCAAGGAATTTGGAATCAGCTTAAATTTTTGAGTATTTAACCCCTTTATTAGCTTTGTCTCCACGAATTTCACTTGGCTGTCATGTTTCTCAAGAATGCTAAAATTTTTTCAGACTGTGACAAATACTTTCTTACAGTAATAATTTTGCAGGCTGTTACTCTGGGAACACAGTAAGAAAGAAAATTGGATTTGATAGCTTTTAGTTTCAAAAATTCTTTAACTTATTTGAGCTATATGCCACTCTTTTGTCTTTCATTTTTATAAAAAGTATGGTTATTTTAAAGATGTTTTGAGACTCTGGAGTTTTCTTTTAGTGAAAAATAGACATCTTAAAGCTAAAACACATGCAGTTGTTGTAAATCACAACTCCTGGTTTTAAAAACTCTGTTGACTAAAACCTTTACTAAAACATCATTATGACTTCAAAATCTGGTTCTGGTCTTCTGACCTTGAACTCTTTACATGAATGCCAATGTACTGTAAGACTGATTGAGGGGTGTCTGGTTTTGTTGCAAGAATGTGGTACTTACAAATAACTGTTCAACCGCATATTTCTCTTCACCTCTACTGTTATGTTCCAGGCTGTCCAAAGTGAATTCATTCTTCCTTTGTGTTCATTGTGACAATGAGAAGAAATCATGGGTACAGTTCTCTAACTTCTGAATTCATATTCAAGAAAACAATTTGAGTGTTTCTGCCATTAAATATTAATTCATTAATATTTCATTAATATTACAAATGTATCTTAAAAATTTGGAACTTTACTTAGTTTTGACAACCTCCAAGTGTACCAGTTGTTTGGTTTTATACAGTGCCTTCAGTGACTAGTCCTTCACAACTATTGATTCTAGAATCACAGAATGTCAGAATCCAAAGCCTGACAATCCCTTCAGTGAAGAGATTCTTCCTGATGTCCAATCCAAATCTGCCCTGGTGCAGCTTAAAGCCATTTCCTCTTGTCCCACCATTGGTTGCCTGGAACAGAGGCTGGCATCCACCTTGTTACATCTTCCTTTCAGATATTTGTAGAAAGTAGTGAGGTCTTCCCTGAGCCTTCTTTTCTCCAGTGTGAAGAAGGTGTTTTAGTACCAAGGATTCCTTCTTTTCATTACTTAACAAAACACTGGCTATCACAAAGGGCAACTTTTTCACATCTCTCCAGCTGTTTTTTGTGGTTGTAAGTTAACTTTTCCGGTTGCTCAGAACTTCAGATGACAGGAATAGATTGAAGGACCTGCTCCTCATGCACAGCCTCTCAGAGACTGAATCGGACGGTGAAGCCCCCGTGCCGGTGGCAAAAACCACTACACGTGTAGTCTGAGGGTCTGGTGGTGAAAAGCCTTTATTCACACAGACAGAAGGTTTTTATAGCTACTATGGGAAGGGTCAGAAAGTGGGAATTCATTGGATAAAGGCCCAGGCAGAAGGGAGTCACTTGGGTCCTCAGTTAGCCAATGGGGGAAACGGAAGGATCCAAACCAAATAGGAACCTGGGGACTGGGGAGAGACGGGTGAGACAACTGATGGGATAAGGACAGAGGCAGGGCTGGCTGTGTGGGCAAGACAGAATGGTGCTGCCAAGGGGAGTCACGTGGGTGCTGCGTGCCGGGGAATAACAGAGCTCAGAGGAACACCATACAATGAAAAACTGCAAGTCCTCAACCATCTCTAGTTTCTCTGATTCTAGAGAGTTGCTTTTGTGGTGATCTCATTGCTTAAGGTGTTCTTTCCATGTTTTGTAGTTAGTGCTTCTTCCCAAATTCAGACTATCCAGTTTAGTTTTTGCTGAGTCTCTCACACCATCCAGTAAAGATGCTGAACAGAGAAGCACATCAAACTATTAGTGTGTCCAAGATGGGGAAAGATCTTGATAGTAAGACTTGTGAGGAGCATCTGAGGTCACTCGGTCTGTTCAGCCTGGGGAAAGAGGAGACTGAGGGGAGACTCCATTGCAGTTACAACTTCCGAGGAGAGGAGAGGAGAGGAGAGGAGAGGAGAGGAGAGGAGAGGAGAGGAGAGGAGAGGAGAGGAGAGGAGAGGAGAGGAGAGGAGAGGAGCTGATCTCTTCTCTGCGGTGAGTGGACACAAGGGAATGGAATGAAGCTGAATTGGGGGACATTCAGAACAAATATTAGGGAAAGGTTCTACAGTTAGGGTCTAATTGGTTATTGGGACAAGCTCCCCAGGGACATGCTCAGAGAACCCAATCAGTCAGCACTCAAGAAGTGTGACTGGATGATACTCTTAGTTGTAAGGTTTAGTTCTGGTTAGTCCTGTGAAGGGCAGGGAGTTGGACTCCATGATCCTTATGGATCCTGTTCAACTTGAAATATGCTATAATCCTATGATTCTACAAAATAGTTACAAATCCAGCTAGGCCAGAGCTCACTGTGTAAATATTCTCACCTAACATGTTCCCACTGTAGAAGTGAAAGGTAAGTTCCCAAGTACTTTCTTGGGCATAAATAAGGAGATTAAATAAAAGAGGATTATGTGTTTAATGTGTTCTGTAGTACAGTTTAAATTTAATATGTCCAGTAATCAACACTTAAGTTTATCAGAAAATACCTGAACATTTTCTCTCTTGGAAAAAAAACCACAACACAAACAAAAAGAAACAAAACAAAACAAACAAACAAACAAACAAAACAAAGGGGGAAAAAAAAAAGAAAAGAAAAAAAAAAAAAGAAACACAACCCCCCAAACCAAACACTTTTGTTTTCTGTCAATGAAGAACAGAAAAACACTAAAAATAAAGTAAAATATATATATAAGTAGAAGAAATCTGGAAGAAAATTTATAGTAGGGTATTTTTGTTTTCACATCAAAATATTAAAATTCAATGTTAAGTTCTTGATTTTTTCCAAGAAGATGTTTTACAGTAAAAATATAATTTTCAGTAAAATGTTTGGCAATGTCCTAAACATGACTGAAAATTGTGGGAATGGATTAAGAATAGAACTGATAACACCTTGAAATGATGCAGAATGTAGCTGATAATGCCTTGAACTGATGCTTTAAAATGTATGTTTACCTTTGCCATGTATGTCCCCCTCCGGAATCCATGTCTTCCCTTTCCCAGAATCCATTTGTACCACTTCCCCAGAACCATGTGCTCCTTGCCAGAGAGTCCTTTCGGCACTCCAAGACCACCTCTCAGGGAAGAGAGGGGCGTGACCCACCTTCCTGCCTGAAACCTTTCCCCGCCTATATGTTAATCCCCTCATCCCTGTTGGCCCAAAGCCACACAATACCTTTTCCCCCATTGGAGAATCTGAACCCCCTCCAAGGGACTATAAAAAGTCCCTGCTTCCTGAATAAACGCTCTCTCTCTCTGCTCGGACCCTCTCCAAGCTGTTGTGGTGTCTTTGTCCTTTGCCCAGGGCTCGGGCACCACGCGGCTGGGGGGGGAGCCAGGGGAGAGCACCCCCTCCCCCTCTCCTAGATGCATGGACTAAAAGCCTAGCTTAGGAGACTAATATCATATCTCTGCGGCCAGTCCCACCACCCAACACTCCAACGAGGCTACAACACACACATATATCCAACCCGGATAGAAAATCAGTCTCTCTTCTATCCAAGAAGTAGTTTAGTTTCCATATTTTATATGTGCCACTGCAGAGGAAAGGTTTGCCAACAATTAGCTTGACTGACTATTGAGAAAATCCAGGGACAAGTAATGCATATAATAACATATAGTTTGTTCTTTAACTTTTTTATCATAGCATAAATATAAGCATAAATATATGTTCTTATTTTATAATTCATTCCAATGAGTAATATTTTTAATTTCTTCTCAGTCTTCTAAGTCATTTGACTTTAACTCCTTTTTCCCTTTGAAAGATCTTTTCCAAATTGATTTGCAGTGCCTTTATTTGCAAATACTTATTTTGTAAGAAGTTAGTACCAGGTTTTACATACTTAATATCTTCTGTTAGCCTAAGGTCCGAAGTAGTGTAGTAGGGAATTATTATTAAAATAACATGAAACTGCTCTTCAGTTAAAATGCCTTCTTCCATTTTGTTTCACTGTTATGATTTATTGGATGGCTAAAAAAATAAATTATGAAACTCAAAATTTATTTTCTTTTCAAAATTGAAGTTACCTTTACCATTGCATATAGATGTCTGAATGAAGATATTATCTGCAGAATCAAAACTGAATTAAATCTGATGACTTGTTCCTGCTTGTATGACAAGAAACTTATTGTGGAGTTTAGAAAAAGAAGGCACAGAGAGTTTAGCAAGAATAAGTGCTATGGGGGTGGTGTGTGTGTTTCTCTGACACCATACAGCCAACATTAAGTAATCCTTATTTTCTTGTCAGAAAAGACTTTTCTCAAAGCTTGTCTCAAGACATTTCTAGTCTTGGATGTTTTGTTTCCCTGAATTTTTACCACGTTTTATAGCCTCTGACTGATTTCCTATATTTTCAAAGTTCACCATATTGCATTTTGACAATCATGGCATTAAGTTTCCACTGATATACCCTGTTCTTTATAGGACAACTTGTTGGACTATAGGACAACAACACCCTTCACCTACCTGCGATTTTGTTTCAATTTTCAATCTTTCAATATGTACACCAGCTGACAAATCAACAACATACAACTCATCATCTTCCTCAGTAACTGATCAATTTTTCAGGAATACTGAAGTACTTATTATATTGCAGAAAGCTCATTATCTGAGGAGACTAAGAAATTACTAGTTATTTTGTGTCATAAAGGATTAATTCTGGAAGCACAATAGTAGCTGCTTTTGAAATAGAGGATTTCTTACACTTGTAAAACACTGCTCATTAAAGAGTAATTTTTGCAAGTGTTCCATTAGTAATATTTTATATACAATATCAAAATTATAGATGAAGTTATATGCAAAATGATCCAGAAACAAAGATGAGTAAATAAGGTCAGCATTCAGCAGTCAATATTGCACAGCATTAGGCACAGGCTTCACTACCCTCTTATTTTTCCCCAAATTTCTCACAAATGCCTCTAAGGTATGTCTGCAGAAATCACTTTCTTTTTCCTCTCTCTTTTCACTTTCTGTACTCTCTTCTGTACTCTCCTTCTCTCCAACACATTACGAAGAAGGTATGTATAAATTAACAAAGACAATTAGTAGATAAAATAGCTTAACTGTTGTCTTGTGTGTATTAAAAAAAAATAAACAGACCTTATGAAAAAACATCTATAAGAAATTTGGTCTCTGTAACGGAAATGTGAAAGTTTTCACACATTTTGAAGGTGGTCCTGGAAAAATATGTCAAATAAGGTCAGGTAGGCCATACTTGAGAAAACAAATTAAGAACTTCATTGTAGAGAGCAGAGGTTACAGAGGAGTTGGGACATGTTGATGATGGCAGAGTGAAAGATTTTCCTAGCAATAAGTGCACTTTCTATGATATGAACAGTGTTGAAGCATAGGCTGCAGTATCACTCAAGGTGGTAGAAGGTCTCTAATGCATAAAAAAGCCTTCTTAAAAGTATCATCTTCAATTAATGAAGAATAATAACAAAGAAATAATGAAGATTCAATTAACTATATGAATAGTACAGCTGGAGGGCTCAGATGCATGTTTCAATAGCGTTTATTTCATTGTTACTACATCAGTTTTGTTATAGTACTGTCTATTTATATGCACTGATGGCTCTTACCATGAGGTTTGTCCTCACCAGAACTTTGTAATCCTCAGTAAAATCTTTCTGAGCCTTATTTCCCTCTTGCAAAAGATGTGAGTAGGGCATAGGCTAGTACCAAGTCTGGTGCTAGACTGGTACCGTACTGCCCTGGTCAGACAGGACGCTGCATCTGCACAGAGTCAAACCCTCATCCAACATTTCCTTGGCTAGAAATAGAAAACATGTTGGAAGCTCCCAAAGCTCTTGTTTCTTGTGATTTTCCTCACGAGGTGAGTAGTGTAATTTCCAGTATAAAGCTGTACTTGAAACTTCCATTTCCTTACAAGATGACTTGGACAGACTATCCTGTTCAAAAACAAGCTGGATAACTATTTCAAAGTTCTCATTCATTCATGTTCCTCAAAGCAGTACTTAATGGGGTTCTCAGTGGTTATCCCCAAGGTGAGAGTCAGGCATGTAGCAAATTGGAATGTGTGTAAAGGAGCCCATAAGAAGAATGCAAGGAGACCCTTTAAGAGGTAACAGGTATTTTCTCTGTTTCTAATGCACAACAATCATTACAACCTTATTAATGTTATTGCAGCACTGTATAACCTATACTAACGCTTATATTGTTTTCTTAAATCTCTGTTATACATAGGTCCTTGCATGCACACACACAGGAACCACATAGATTTGACTGGGTCGGAAGGGACCTTAAAGATTGCCTAGTTCCAATACCCTGCCATGGGCAGGGACACCTTCCGCTTGTAGTTCCAAGCCTCATCCAAACCTGGCCTTAAATATTTAAGGGATGGTGCAGCCCCAGCTTCTCTGGGCAAGCACTGCCAGTGCCTCACCACCCTCACCAGGAAGAATTTCTTCCTAATATGTAGTCTAAATCTATCTGACGACAGTTTAAAACTGGTGCCCTTGTCCTATCCCTAGATTTCCTTGTAAATAGTCTCCATATTTCTTATGTGCCTCTTTCAGGTACTGGAAGGTCACAATTAGGTCACCCTGAAGACTTCTCTTCTCCAGGCTGAACAGCCCCAATTCTCACACCCTTTGCTCTCACCAGAGGTACATAGGAACACACGTACCCAGTCACATCTGTGCATGTGTGTGGACTCACACGCTTGCATATGTGTGTATACTCATGTACACAAATTCACATGCAAGCACACAAACACACTGCTGAGCTTGCCACCAGTCAAAAACAATTTAAAAAATTGTGGACTTTTTTACCTCCTCTTGCCTTTTGGAAAAAAATTGCATATTGTGGATTAGACAATATTTAAAATAATGTCTTTGAAAGTACATCTGGAAAGTGCTTTGTAACGAACAAAAAGAATGCATTTTAAGTCCTGGTCTGAGCTACTCTCCTATCTTTTTTGAAAACTCTCTCACTGTGTAAGACAGGAGCTGTGAATATCAAAAGGTTTATCATCCATCCACTCAAGGAGGTGGTTCTCTGGACTGGGAAAAATAGGCATCATTGATGAGCAGTAATCTGTGGTACTTTCTTTGTAAAGGATAAACAAGTCAGCACAGTGGTTGAAGGATGGATTTC
The DNA here is from genome assembly GCA_013399695.1 of Formicarius rufipectus. Lineage (NCBI taxonomy): Eukaryota > Metazoa > Chordata > Aves > Passeriformes > Formicariidae > Formicarius > Formicarius rufipectus. The sequence continues at coordinate 22,565 of VXAU01003440.1, read as the reverse complement.
TTCCCTCATTAAAGAATGCTACTTTTTAAACTCTGCTACTGCATAAGGGATTTTTGACAATTGCTGGAAGGAGGGCAATAATCTTGCTTGTTATGTAGCTTGCTCTGTTCCAGTTTAATTCTGTATTAAAAATGCTAAACTCTTTCAATATGTTACTGTGAGAAATGTCATTATTATTAGTGGTGGTACTGTTATTGCAAGGGGGAAAAGAGAGAGATCCCATTTTTGGAACAGAGAGCTTTGATGTAACAATTGTAAAGCACATCCCTCAGCAAAACTAGGCTGAAGTGCTGAACTGTTTTTCTGATAACACTGATAATGTCCAGAATCAACACGGACATGAGTCAGTTTAATGGTTTGAGAAAGAGTGAGCCTGTTTCTATCCATGAACCTAGAGAATAGTTTGTAAGTGTTAACAAAATTTGATTGAATACATACGTTAAGGCAGAACAAAAACCATTCCTATTTATATTAAATGTACCCATATTAATTTTAATTATAGAGGCAGAGTATATTTTGAAACCTTGTTTTCTGAGGCACTGGGGAATGGCAAAAAAGATGGACCAGATTTGTAGAATTAAGTGTGACATATGCTGTCTCTTTTCTCAGCCTCAAGAGGGAGGAAAAAACCAAAACAAACAGATAAATGGAGAGCTAAAAGATAAGAATTTTTAGCTGAACATTTGTCAGTGAGATAGTTGTAAAAGGAATTGATGAAAAATTAGACAGAGCATATTATCAAGCCATGCAAATAAAATGGATAATATTATATCAAATAAAAAATATAAATTTCAAGGTATGTGGAAAGTTAAGCATGTGCTTTTCTTCTTTTATTGATGCATTTTTTAATACATTGATAGTTGTATAAGCCCGTGTTTCCAAGGACTTAGCAAAACTTCTTTCACAGGTATCTCTTCTTTCCATTGGAAGAGCTGTGGTTCAGAGAGCTACAGCACACCTTTCAGCTGAATTCACAGGAAGACAAACTACTTCCAGGAAACTCTGGCCCCCAGTGTGTTACTCTTAGGCTTTCCTCATCATGCTTAACTCTTCCAGAATGGTGTAAGGGATCCCTTACATACAGCAAAATTCTGGCTGACCTTTCTGAGGCAAGTGCTGCAGAGGAGATGCAAGAAGAAACCCTGGAAATTCCTGCAATAGTCTCAGGCCTTTCTTCCACCTCTGGATTATCTGATGATTTTGAGCTTTCCCTGACAGCACACTCTGTGAAGCGTGTTGTCTTTGGTGCTGCTGGAGTGGAGTCTAGAGAAAGTGAGACACTGTTGGCCAAGGAACTCTGTCTACGTATGTTACTTTTCAGAGCTTTGAGGTGAGATAAGAAAACCTTGACCTTGACCTTCTTGACAGGAAGAGTTGTTTCTGGAGTCCTCATTTCTTTCACACACTGCAGAGTAAGAACAGAAATACATTGGTGCTGCCTCTCTGTATTGCAGCAGAACTATTCTTTTCTGTTGCAGAACTCTGGTATTTTTAGTCATAGGACCATGATTTGCCAAAGGTCACTTCAATGGAAAGCAGAGATGGGAAAACTCTTATTTTAAAGGCAGTGTTGGTTTCCCTTGCCTCTTAGTCCTCCTTGCTCATCTTCCTGTCATCCTTCCATTTCCATTAGTCCTTTCTTATTTAAGTCTTTTTTGCAAATTCTTGCAATTAAATCTGAGAAAGCATTCAAATGCCTCAAAGTATTCAAACAAACAAAAATAGGGTGAGGTGCATCAAAGCTGCACAGACCATGAAGAAAACTTTGCCTCGTAGGAAGGCACCCATGGACTTTTGCCTTAGAAAAGTGATTCGCTTTGTAGGTTGGGTGTGGATGAGTATTTTGACAGTGTTCTGTTCTGTGTATTAAAAGATGCCCCTCGAAGTGTAATTGCTTGTCCTTCATCATGAGATTATCTCAAACACGGTGAAGTCATACCATGTTTGTAGCTGTAGCTCTTTGTAATGGCTACATGTTAATAAATATTTTCAGTAGAGAAGTAGAACTCTCATTTCATTTAGTCTAGGCCATCAGTCCTAAGTATGTTTTCACTACTTGTGTCATTGTTTGCCAAAGGCATGTCATGTACTATGTAACTTTTCTGCTTCCTCAGGAGCTGTTGAAATTCAACATGCAGCTGGATGGAGACATCCTGATTAAGGAAATTGTCTTTTGGATCCTTTGTTTATTTGCTCAGCAATGTGCATGAGCAGAGGGCAAGTTAAAGGCCAATATCTTTGGAACCATGGAAAAGAGCACAAAGTGCTAAATAGTCACTAGTGAGAGGAAAGGTCTGCTGAGAATGCATAAACTGTGCATACACGAAATACTGTATTTGTATCACATATAGCCCAACACAACAACAAAGTATCACTGTGAATGGCTTATTTTATCAATTGATTTTTTAATTAAATCTGATTATTATGTTTTTAATGGAATATAGGCACACGTACTTCTCAGGGTAACTCAAATTTGAACAGAAGATGAATAGAAAAAATGGGAAATTATATTAGTATCTGTGTACTTATTCATCTTCTTTGCTTCTCAAGCCAGTGGTGTGCAACCCTTCCTCAGTCAGATGGATGTTTGAAAGCTGATAACACGTAATGTTCACCTCTAGATTTACAAGGGCCAAAGCTTCAGGTGTGCTAAGTACAAACACTTGTAGCAATGTGGTCTTCAAAGAGGGGAAAACACAGCTCTTGGTATATGTTCCAGCTACATAACCCTTGAATTTACACATCAGTGAGCCCCAAAGTTAATGACTTTAGCAAAGATTTTCAACGTTAAAACTTCTGTGCTTTGTTAAATGGATGAACCATCACACATTGTCAAGGCTATACTAATCAAAAAATGACACTGGAAACATTTTAGCAGCACACTTTTTTTTCGTTTGTTTTTTTTCTCTGAAGAGCTGTTTGAATGATTCAGCCACATGGTTTCTAACACGTACACACGTCTAGCAGAAATTGCCCTTCCCCTCATTCTACTTCATTATCCAGTATGTCAAAGAAACACTATCCCAATAGTTATGAAAAACCACACACAGCATCTACTGTATGTTATTGTTGGCATCCTGAATTGGCACGTCTTCTACAATTAAACAGAAGTTCTAAAAGATTCCCGGTTCAGTGTTCTTTGTAAAGATTTTGACACTGGGAAAGAGTGAAGCATGCACAAGAGAAAGAGGGTGATAATTCTCATGTACTGTGTGGTGCAGACTAAGTACATTGGCAGGGAAGATAACATTTTATAGTGAAATACAAAGGAGAAAGAAAATTTTATACAGAAAACAATTATAACAAAATTGGATTTGCTGTTAGTGAGGTATGAGATGGAACTAGAATGAGAACTTGAATTTAAAAGGGAAATAGTATCATCCTGCATATTTTACAATTTTCTGGACAGTTTCATTCACAATTTTAGCAATAAGAAAAGGTAATTTCATAGATAACAGGTTTATTTCATTTCTGAAAAGAAAATATTTATGAACAAATTTACAAAGAGTTTAAGAATATTGTTTGCAAAGAGGCTCAGAAATTCTTTCTTCTCCATCATATGACACATTTTTTAATCCTTCAGCTTTTTTTAACAATAAAAAATAAGTTGCTAAACTGTGCTGAAATAGTACATCAAAAAGCATTTCTCGTTGATGCTGTAGGTTGTGGGAGCTCTCTTATTCACAGCTCAAGACGCTGCTGGTCACTGATATCATGATGTTGTCTCTCATCATGGTTGTCAGGACTGAGACATTAACCTCGTTCAGTTTGCCAGCCAATGTTCATGAGGTGTAGAATCACAGTGTGGTTTGAGGTGCTCAGCCATACACTCCAGTTATGGTCTGTTGATCACCCAGACCAAATAACCCATCCTAGTATGGATTCTGCTTCCTTCTGGATATAACTCAGCTTATTAAATGAATGAGGAAATCTGACACTGACTAATGTAAAAATCAAGATGATGGAATGATCTGTAATAGAGTATTCTAAATGTCATAGCATTGGCACAATGTTTACCTGACTAGCTGTACCGCCTCTGAAAAATTCCATGTCCTTTTTCTGTTACTAAATACAAGTAACAGGTGAACAATTCCACTGAATTTAAAACTCCTCTTCAGCTTTCATTAGGTAGAAATTGGAGGCTACTAATGGTAAAACAGTGAGCAGGCACCCTGTGAAATCGTCATCATAAAATGGCTTTAGCTGGAAGGAACCTTGAAGATCATCTAGTTCGAACTCCTGTGTTATCCATGGGACATCTTTCTCTTCACCAAGTTTGTCAGGATTCCATCCAAACTGGCCTTCAGCACTTGCAAGAATCCACAGTTTCTCTGGGCAACATGTGCCAGGGCCTCACCGCCCTCACATATCTAATCTAAACTTAACATCTTTCAGTTTGTAGCCATTTCCCCTAGTTCTGTCACTACAGGCCCTTGTAAATAGCTTCTCTCCCTCTTTCGTGCATCCTTCCTTCAGGTACTGAAAGGCGTCCATTAGGTCACGCTGAAGCTTTCACTTCTCCAGGCTGAACAATCCAAATTCTCTAAGTCTTTCCTCATAGCAGAGGTGCTCTATCCCTGCTATAGTCCTGGTGCCCCTCCTCTGGACTGGCCCCAACAGGTCCATGTGGTTCCTGTGCTGGGACCCCAGAGCTGGAGGCAGCACTGCAGGTGGGGTCTCACAGAGCAGAGCAGAGGAGCAGAATCCCCTCCCTCCTCTGCTGCCCACCCTGCTCTGGATGCAGCCCAGGACATGGGGGGTTTCTGTTCACGTGGTTGGGTCATGTCCAGCCTCTCATCCACCAGCATCCCCAAGTCCTTCTCGGCAGAGTTGCTCTCCATCTGTTCATCCCCAGCCTGGAGTGTTCTTGGGGGTTGCCCTGACCCAGGTGCAGCACCTTAGCTTCGTCTCTTTCAACTACATGGAATATGTTTGTTTGGATTTTATATTTACTTTATAAAGCTACATGTACACACTGAAAAAGGCAGTCTTGTCTACATTAGCTTTTATCCTCTTGTAAAATGTCTCACAAAATGTGTTGCAGTTTACAGCAGGTGGCAAAAAAAACACAAAAAACACAAAAACAAAACGAACAACACAAACAAAACCCAAACCCCCAAACAAACAAACAAAAAAACCAACCAAACAAACAAAAAAAATTCCTTACTTCATCCACTCCTATGTCTGACCTTTTTTCTGTTTTGAGGACTTCCCATAGAAACTAGGAAGACAAACCACATCATGATTTCCTATGTAATGAAAATTCTTGCATCTTCTCAAAAGGCAGTATGAGCTTATCACAACTCTGGAAGTATCACATGATGGGAAACGGATAGAGGTAAAAGGTGTAGGGTAAATAAAACCAAGAAGTGATTAAAAGAATTAACACAAGATTAAAACTAACTTTTTAATTACTGTATTTAAGCAGAGTTTTGCATTTGTCAGAAGACAATGTGTGAATTTATCCATGTAATATCTGTTCCCTTTAGCCTGTAGGGTCTTGCAGACCCTCCTCCCATAAATTAGGAAAGAACTCCACTAAATAAAATAGATAAAATAGATAACATTTTGTATATACTATTGTTGTTGGCTACACTTCACGAAAAAAGATTTTGGGATAAGCCTGCGCAATGGATTTTTTAAGTGAGGCACAGTGTGCGCGGAACTGGCCCCACTCCCTTTACTCCTGAGGTTCATTTTGCCACGGCCAAGCAGCTCGGTTGGTGACAGTGAGTTCCTCGGGATTCGAACCAGCGTCCTCAGAGGAGGAGCCAGCTCCACAGGCGGCAGCTTACACCACTCAGCCAATGCCCACCACTGTATATACCATACAGATGTACTACATATCTGCCTTGTGTGAGGACTAACACAAGTGTACCTTTAATAAACATGATATTTTTATTATTCAAGAGGACATTTTGGTCTTCTCGAAGTATTGTCACCTTTTCAGTGTTCTACAGGCAGTAAGGGATTGTTTCAGCCTAAGATGTATTTTTTGTCTCAATTTTGCCATTATCTCTGAAGAACTAGGAATTTGTAGATCGATATGAACTTGTTGAACATTCTATCTTTTTTTATTTTATAAATATCTACATCATCATAAGGTAAAATGGGCTGCTATGACAGCCAGACAAATAGCGAATGCTTGAGAACGATTCAATCCCCCATGAAGTTTAATCTCCACAACATATGTTTTTTTCTAGATTGTGATTCAGTATTGAAGTGTCACTTAAAGTAATTTTTATTTTAGTGATATAAAACTTGGTACTGTCATCAGATGTCTCACGTCTGGCTCATAAGCAGCACAGGATTTCAATCAACCCCCAATTTTAATCAAATATTGGGATGTTTGGGTTTTGCAACTTTTAACAAAAATGTAACTAGGAAAGTGCCAGGAATATATTTGTTGATAGCGTTATTTGAATAACAAGGCATTTCATTTCAGTCTGCTCTTTGTTCTCATCCTACTTTGCTAAATTTACTTTTGCATTAAAGACACTAGATTTCTAGCTTCAACCTAAACAGAAATTCTCTCTATCCCATTTTTTATGACTCCCATACTTACAATAAAGAGAAAGAAAGTCACATGCTTAATTTTTATTTAATTTATTTTTAATTTATATAACTGTGGGACAGAAGTGTACTATGGTGTGCTGGTTTAAAGGTAAACCATCAGGAGAAATGAACCCAACTCAGAAAGGGATTACAAGTCAGAATTACAATTTAATAAAAGCATCACAATAAAAACAATTATACAGAGAAAAAAAATCCATTTGACCCACAAAAGCAGATGTACAGTCCAGCACACTGGGGCACAAACAGAATGGAATTCATTAGCCCCCATGCTGAGCACCACACGGCCTCCCTGAGTACAAAGTAAAAGAAAAGTAGAAACATGTTGGTGAGGGTGATGGTCACACTCTGGTCGAGAGTGGAAGTCGCAGTCCTGTTGAGGTTCTGGTCCGCCTGTGGATCTGAAGAGCAGTACCAGAAGTCCCCAGGCTCCAAGATTACATATGCTTAGGTTTAAATGGGAATGCCCAGTACCTCCTCCAGGACAAGGAGTTTCACAACGGGTGATTGCTCTGTGAGTCACGGGATATTTTCGGAATCTTTGATGGCCCTTTAGCAGGCATAACCCCTCAGGTGGGTGTAAAGGTGTTTATACCTCCATGGAGGGGAGTTATCACACCTGAGTCATTGGTGTGAAGACAGGAAATCTTCCTTGTCTCACAGAAGTTCCTAAACACCCATCCTGTAGCCTGAGGGGTCAGGTGTGCCCTGGGCAGGTGCTGTTAACAATCCATTATTAACAGTTCATGAGAACTGACATAGAGGATGTACAATACGTAGCCCTGGCCACACCCACACAGTGACAAACTGGTCCCAGCCACTATAACCGGGACATATGGGATCTTTTTCCAAAATATTACAGTTTTTCTCCTCCCTAACAGGAAGCAGATGGAATACACTAGTGGCTATGATAATTTTTGCTTCATATGTTCCTTTTTTAACAGAAAGAAATGAACTTTTTCAAGGAAGAAAGATTTCCATAAGAGAAACCAACTTTCCTTTGTCCTGAAAATCAGAAAGCATTAGAAGACCATGAGACAGCATTTTTTCAGGAAACTCAGAAGTAGCTGCAAAGGAATGAACTAAATCATAGACAAGGGCCACATAAGCTAAACCTTTTCCAAATAAACACTCTGGCACAGATATTATAAGAATGTTCATGGAAATGTGTAAATAGGCATGAAAACCACAGTAATTTTTAAATATTAGCAGTTACAAGAATATGGTTTTCTGACAAAACCTTCAAAACTTGAGTGCTACAAATTTCTTTCTCCTATGGGTTGCATAACTAAGAAATCAAGCTTTTCATGTTATGATCCATAATTTTTTCTTCTTCTCTGTATCAACTAAGTTTCCTTGTAAAGATTTCAAAAAAGATATGATGGGCAGGACTTGGCAAGAGGACTGTTTGGTGTTGGATAGAAAGGATTCTGGCGTGAAGATGCCAGAGTAGAGGATCTTTTATATAGTTGGGCACATCTGGCAGGTCTGACTACTCTCTCTTCCTTCTTCGCCCCTACAACTCTTGGTAGATTGTGCAGGCAACCCTATCTCCCTTGCTCACACAACTGCTTTAGTATCCTTTGCTTCTTCAATCTTTCTATCTCTCTTTTTCTACTGTCAGCATGTTCTTACTTGGATGGAACTGGTGACTGAACTGCTGATCCTCATCTCCATTCTCTATATATAGGTCATTTGTAAATGGGTACAGTGTCTGTTGACATTCATGCCATGGCCACACAGTCTGACATCCACTCAGTTTAACCAAAAGGAACCTCATTTCCAGAAATATCTGCTCTGCATTCTGTCTTTGTAGTGATATTTGTGTAACAGTTCTCTAATCCCTCTATTCAACATTGTGAGAAATTGTGAAGGTTAGTTTATCCTGAAGTCACTAGGATTGTGAAGAAAACTCTCTGTGTGGATAAACGTTTCTTAAAGTTGAACAATGATGGAGTTACAATAGTGATTTTCATCAGTTAATTAATAAAATGAGACATGATAGGGAATATTTAAAAGTGCCTAAAGGCCATTTCAAATTATATTTACAATCCTAAAACTTACTGTGAATAAACACATCTTAAACTTCCAATTAGCACAGCCTTTTTAACAAATGTGCTAAGACCAAGGCCTCTTCAGGGCTTCAAAGACTTTGATTTTATTTAATTATAACTGACTGAATGCATTTCTTCTTAATTTTTTTTTAACTCTGATGTCTCTGTAAGACTTATGTATCAGTGACTGACAAATTTGAAAGGAAGTGTATTTATCAATTAGCAAACAATGCATTGCAGGATACCCCAGTTGACTAGGTCTCTGCACAAGGGAAAACAGCTTGATCTACAAAAATGACCTTTGCCACCACAGCAATAGACAAGTCAGAATTCTTTTAAGATAACAAAGAATTGGAACAAGGCCATGTTTGAGGAATTTGCAGATATGAAGAGCTGGTTATCTTCTTTTGTGCCTCTGCTATGTGTATACCCAAAATACTTGCCATCAGTGATGTGATGGAATGTATAGATTACACTGAAATTTACAATACAAGAATCTTTCCATGCCTGAGAAATTGTCTGACCTTTTCATGGTCTAAATAAACTGTTGCTTTGCCTCACAAGGTATTTTTCTTGGCCTTGATTGTATTATCTGAAATATTCTTCTGCCTTGATGCATGACAGAGTAGGTTAGTATGTAGGATATTTATTTATTTCTAAATGTTCATTCTATATTCATCTGAGTATGGGATGAAATAATGAGCTGTGTGTCTCCCCTGAGTACTCATTGTCTGAAAGTGTATCCCAAATGGGGGCTGTCTTCCAGGAAATTTTTTCACAGTTGTCTCCCAAAAGGGAGTTAAACAACAAAAACTGTCTATAAAACAAGTTTATATAACATGCAGCAGACTAAAGACACAAACTCGGGCTTTGCCAGACAAAAACATCTGGCAAAAGGCAAAAGGCACTTTATTAACCACAAGCTTATCTTTTATTCTATTTTTCTGTGGTTCATGCACATCTGTGCTACATCTCATTGGCTAGGTGTTCCTGTCCACGAGTCTTAGACCATCTTCTGATAGGTGGTCAGCATCTCTCCTCATGCTGGTAAATCTCAAAACACACTTGTTATTCAAGGTTGTTTTATTTCTGCTTTCCCAGGCCTGGCCTAAGGATACAGGTAGTGTTTTCTGCTGCTTTCCCAGGCCCACAGCCACATCCTCTCAAGGCCAAAGCCGTCCATAGCCCAGTAGTCTTTCATAATAATATAGCATTTGCTTTATTTGAGTGAATATGTTGTAAAGAGATTTTGCAAACAAGGTGTGCTGGTTTAGAATTAAACCAGTAGGAGAAATGAATCCAACTCAGAATGGGATTGCAAGTCAGAATAACAATTTATTAAAAGATCACAAAAATACACTCAAACAGAAAGGAAATTTGTTTGTGCCACGAAAAACACCAGATGTACAGCCCAGCACAGTGGGGCACAAGCAGAGTGGCGCTCACCAACTCTGTGCTGAGCACCACGTGGCCCTCCCACCCCGAGTTCAAAGTAAGAAGAAAACAAAGTACCTGCTGGTTGCAATCTGGTGGCAGTCATGGCTCTGGTCTTCCTCTGAAGCTGAAGAGAGCTCCCAGACCCAGAGCCACAGCTTATATTCACTTAGGCTCCGCCCAGTCCCTCCCCCAGGGCGGAGACTTAAACAATGGGTGATTTACTCTGTGAGGTGAACAATGGCATATTTTTGGCATCCCTGATGGCCCATTAGCAGATATGACCCCTCAGGTGGGTGTGGAGGCAAGAGAACTTTCTTATCTCACAGAAGTTCCAAAATACCCAGCCTATAGCCTGAGGGGTGTGCTGTCCCTTAGACAATAGCTGCTAATGTGCCATTGTGAGCAGTTCGTGGGAAAAAGTGGTATAGAGAATTTAGAATACACACCCACACAGTGACAAACTGACCCTGGCTACTAAAACCAGAACACAAGGTAATATAACACAGCATTTATTAAGCACAAGGACTTCCCTCTCAATGTGCAATTTGAAGAGTCACATTAGAACATTTACATTCCCTATGCTGTAGACTTTAAAAGTGTAATGGATAAAATAAGACAATTGAAAAAGACATCATTAGAAAATTATTTGAGGTATAAAAAAGGGACAAGGATAAAGCCATAGTAACGGCTCATGTTTTTGAGGAAGTATGAATATACTTTAATAATTTATTGCAAAATTTAGGAAGAGTCAATAAGATACTACAATCCTATTGTAAAAATATATAATTTGGCAAAAATTAATTGCTAAGGAAACACTCAAGTCAATGCATATGTTCATACACAGTTTACTTCATAAATTCCTACCTATAACATTTTCAGATTGCATGAAGATCTGTGATATTCACTGAAATTTAATGAGTCCCTGATGTTGGCTTGCAGACAGCATTTTCAGAAAAGCAACAGGAAATTGGTAAAAATATCTGTGAAGACTTTACAGTCCTGTTAACCAATGCTATGCACAGTGTTGTTTCATTAAACTCAGCTGGGATTAAAACAATGTTTTTCATCACTGATATTAAATCTTAATACCAATAGATCACTCGATGTGAGAGGTTGCTTTAACGTGGCGCATCTAACTGACACGAAAGCATTTCTTCCCATTTAAATGCTTGGCTAAATGAAGTGAGAGATTTTTTTTTTTTCATTTTAGAAGAACAGAAACATACATAAAATTATTTGCCTAAAATTTCCAACCATATTTGACTCCCCAAAATTCCACTCTCAGTAGTCCTTGTGGTACAGATCTAACTTCTGCAGGTGACTTTACAAGAATAAACTTTATAAACTTGCCTTTTTAATTGAAAAAAAAATAATGAAAACCATTATGAAGAACAAATTTGTTTTATTTTGTTTTTGTGGGATTTTTTTAGCTGATCAGGAAACCAGAGAGGAAATCAAGGTTAAGACTTACCTCCTAAGGGAAAGCAGTTGGGATTTTTTTGCCTAAAAATGCTGTAAAATATCCACATCTATTCTTTCAGTAAGGAACCAACTGGGAAGATAGTCGTAATCTGTTCTGATTGTAAAGTTTTCCGCCACCCCACCCTTCAATGAACAGGTTTAAATACCTACACTAATATATCCAGCCTTTTTTTTTTTTTTCTTAGATAACATTAAGCCTGTTCTTTCAGTGACCTGAATGCACCAGGAAATGCCTCATGGGGTGGGATTAGTCCACCCAGTCATTTTACTAGCTATCTTATAAACAGAGCAGTGTCCAGTTTTGAGTTGTGTCCTAAATACATCCTCAGTGGCTAAACAAGAACTGTACTGATTTTATAGTGTGATGATATTCCCATTTAGTGCATCTCCTAATTATTTTCCAAAGTGCAAACACCATGAGAGATATAGCTACATATTACTAATATAGTTACATATTCTCTGGTGTTTCAGTGGCAATCAAAAAAAAATTATAAACAAAACAAATGAAAAACAAAACAATCAAACAAACAAAAACCAACAGCCACAAAGAAACAAAAAAAATTAAATAAATAAACCAAACTGAATTCCAAAATTATCAATCTCTCCTGATGGTAGTCGTTTTTAGACCGTGAGTAGAAAATACCCCTGCACTCTGTTTACTTCTCGTGAATTGCTAACAGGTTTGGGAAAACATTTGGATGGCCTCAAGAGCTGAATAAAGATGAGTTTCCTAAAGTTACTTGCTTAATTCTCAGCTGATTTAGTGTTTAAAGTTTCTGTTAGAGGATTTTATGCTACCCTGCCATTGTTCTGAATATAACTTCAGAAGACTTCACTTATGAAAGCATATAAATATTTTAGGCCTCCAAAGTGATACTGTTGAACACAATCTGATGCACATTTAAGTATTTACAATTGGTGATGAGAGTCTACAATATATAGTCTCTCTTTTTTTTTTTTTTTTTTTTAATCCATGGCTTAATCAACAAATATTGTGCTGCAAGCAAAGCAGCACTTACTATTTAAATTTTAAGTTTCTCTTATGAAAATCTTTCCCTGTTCTATCAGCATGTCCATTGTTAGAGAAACTACTTATTTAGGAAGCTGAGTTATACATACATTTTCAGTCTACTTTCCTGTGGAAATACATTAAATATGACCTACATAATGCCTTTAATGTTCTTCCCTTGGCCTTTTGAACATTTTGGTGTTCTAAATATGGAACACCATAGGCACAGATGTCCTCACAACCCTTGTAAACAGGTAGCTAAGAAACTTTTTCAGAACCAGGAAATCCAGACACACTTGCATATTCTCTAACTATTAGACACCTTGAGTCAGAGTTCGTAATACCTGACAACACAGTCTTTTATGAGAGTGTTTCTAAAGCTACTGTGGGACCTGTGGGACCGCAGTGGCTAGCACAGAATTTACCAACCCTGATAGTTGCTGTGGCTAAGTCAAGTTTTCACTTATTGCTTAATGTTAATTACTGCTGAGATCCCGTGGGGGTGTGGCTGAGCAAGGTGTTTTGGGCTGCTGTATGCTTGCCTGATATCTACTCCTGTTATCTGTGTGGAGATGTTAAGGGTATCTACACTGGGCTGCGGATACTTGCATGTATATGTCTAGCAAAAACTAAGAGTAGAGGTTAGGACTAAGTCTTTTGTGGTTGGGTGTATTTAGCATCCATCTTGACATCTTCAGTGTCATGCTTTGGTATAAGCTACGACGATGGCTTTAATTGGCTGTTTTTTGTTCGTGAGTTATTTTGATGTAAAAAGCAAATAATGGAGTTGTGTCTTTTGTTAAGTTCTTATAGTTGAAAATACAACAATGGTTTTTCAGGCCATGGGTCCTAGTTTATGTCTAGGTGAGAACTTTTATTACATATTTTGTCCTTTTTTTGAAAGTTTGTTTTGTTTCAGGTGGGTTGGCAGTTGCGTCAAATCCTTCTCCTTATTATGGGATAGTGGGGTTGGTGATGGGATCTTTTGTAGAGTGTGGATGGCTGGTAAGTTTCGGTATGTCTTTTGTGTCGTTGGTGTTGTTTTTGGTCTATTTGGGTGGAATGTTGGTGGTTTTTGTTCTGATTGATTCTGATGAATGGACAACATTCTGAGGTGTCCAGTCCAGGTTTGTTAAGACTGTAAATAATGGCAAATAACAATCATAATCAAATGAACATTTTCCACTGAAACATCAAGCACCATAGCATTTAGCCAAGAAAGGAGGTGTTGGAGGGCTTAATTGACAGAATTCACCCTGGCATACTCTGCTGCACATGATGGAGATATTCTTCCAACACGACTTTTTCACTGGCCTGAAAGTAATGGGAAGCACCTGCCAATTTTGTCCAGACCTTTGGGATCCAGGATTTGTTAAAACAACAATTATAGTTGCTAGCAACAATAACAGAAAGTAAAATTCCAGACTATATTAGTCAGAGAACACATTGATCTACTGATTGACTTAGCAGAGTAATAATTAATGCTAGTTACACATTGCATGAGTAGTTTGAAGTCTGGAACTTGCTTATACATGTTCCAGTCAGAAGGCAAAGATTCCTCTATGTATAAACTGTCCGTGAGCCTTTTGCTCCCACCTTGGTTCTGCTCAGCTTCTTTGTGTCCTGTGTTTGCTTTCAAATGACAATGTTATTGACATGCAATTGTTGCTATTAAGCACTCCTGGTACCAAAGAAACCAAGTTCAATTGCTTTCTAGCACTTTATTGTTTAAAGCTTCTTTTCTGACAGAATCCTACTTATGTGGCAGCTTGCCTCTTGCTCATCACAATATCAGTCCAGCCCTTATTTTGCCATTGTCTCACATCTATCCATTCATAGCAATCAAAGATCTGACTGCATTTACATTTCTTTTTACTAGTGTGGTAGAAAGGATGTGGGAGAAGGCATTGTTTAATCTTTTAATTTCAGTAAAACTGTTCATGCAGTGTTGATTTGATGAGGAGTAGACTCAATGAAATTGGGGAAGAAACTCCTTAAATGTGGAATTTATGTTCTTTTTTGAAAGGCCATGAGTAGTTAAAATAACAAAGGTTGGAGTGAAGTACTGAGGATGACTGCTTCTTATTTAAGCTGAATGACATTTGAATACTAATCCACATACTTCAGTCCTTGCTAAATCTAAACTATTACTGAGATCATTTGTAGGATGAAAAAAATACCACCAGAAGTTCAGCTTTCGAATTATCCCATGAAATTGAAGAATTCTTGAAAACAAGTTTGTGAAGATAACCTTCACAGTAGATTCCTTTGTGGTTTTCAGTGATATAGAGCAGTGTTAAAGCACCATAATACTTCACACACATCCTTGTGCATGTGTAGGGAAATACAGCCATTATCTGTTAAATAATTAACAGTGGTTTTACTATACTGGTTGCATGCAATGCAAAAGGAATCACAACCCTCAAATATGTTACTTTTTTCTTGGCCTTCACTGTTCTGAAAGCAAAAATTATGACGGTTTGAAAGATACAAGGAAATAAAGTATAGTTTTTCACTAATTAAATGTACACTACAATATAGAAAAGAACTTGGCCCCAAACCAGAGGGGTCAATTGCTTTAACCACACTGACACAGAGCTTCATCTTTACAATAAATTTTAGTGGGTTTTCAAAGCTATTTTTCCATCTTGGCAGAAAAAACCCACCAACCTATTCAATCTGAAGTGCAGCTATTCTCCCCTGATTATGTATTGCTCAGTTCATAGACCATATTTTTAATAACAGTGAAGATACAGTGAAGATTTATATATACAGTGAAGATAATGACAACATGGCTAGCATTTTAAAGGTCAGGACTCTCCCTGCTAAATGAAACAAACTTCACTTATTGCAAATATTAATACCAAATTATTGTTCTTAATTTTTTGCAGTAGATACAACCAAAACCATATTGAATTAACATAATCAGCAAATTAAGAAAAAAAAATACAGTTTAAGATATTTAGTACCTTAGAAATATGCCAGCTCTATTATACTTCACTTTTTGGTCACACTTATCCAAGGTACAGTTATAAATGACCACCCAGAATGACCAAGTCACTCAGCAAAAGAGTAGTTTTAACTGTATAGGTAATGCAAATCACAAAGTAAAACAGCCCTGGGAGCACCGCAGAGTCATCGCTCTGTCAGTAGCACCCCGTTAGAGCTTGCAGGCTCTGCTTATATACAGTCAAACATACATATTCTTTATTTCTTTTTTAATGATTGCCCTTTCAAATCTTTTTGGTTATTTTGGGTCAGGAAGGATTACAATATTCTTAGCAAGTTCTATCTCTTTTGGCTGGGGATACTGCTCTCCTTATCTTGATTGTTCTGTCACTCTATTGTGTTGAGGTACCCAGCTTAATCTTCATTTACATTGTATCTATCTTGTATCAAAAGGCTATTTAATCATTAACTTTGGCTTTCTTCTTTTTGCCCTTTTTAAATGTTAAACTAAGTTCATGTCTTGCTTTTAGTTGCTAAATCTTTACAGGCATATTCCGCAACGCCCAGATGTGTAATATTCAATGCTTTTGGAATCCCACTGAATAATTTGACAAGCCATATTTCCTTATATTTTTGACACGAATTAAGCCTATATTTCTCACAGTACAAGGGATGAGCAACTTAAAGAACCTTGGAGTTAAATTTTGAGGCTAGAAACAGACATGGGTTGTGCTTTCCCACAAACATAAAATGAAATGTAGTGTGATAATATTATATAATTATACTAAAGGAATAAAATTTTTGGTTGTGTTAATGTTCCTTGCCCTGTGGATTTATAGTTAGTATATGGAATTTCATTGATTGCCAATCAACTGACAAAGGAAAACTCATTGCAGCTGATGCACAGTAATATCTTTAGAGTTGTAAATCAGCTCTAAAGTAGCCTTTGTGCTTCTGAATTTTCATCACTTCAAGTACTGTTTAAGAATCCTTCATCAATATCTAATTGTCTGGATTTTTGCAAAGGATGACAATTATGTAGAACAGACTAGGATAGCCAAAGAGCAGGAAATTTACTCTTCTGCGGGTTTAGTAGTTGTAAAAACTTAAAGAACTACATGTTAACCATACACTATCATTTACCAAAGAGGCAGTGGATTTCATCTGTCTTTGGGTTGTTGGGATGGCTGTTAGGTGTAGCAACATGTTTTCACTGACTGGTTTACCTGCATGCTTTATCTGTGAGAGTTAGGTGGCAAGTAACTGAGAAAAAACATCTAATGCCTGTGTGAGAAAAATCTCTTTTATTTAAGTTTAGAAACGGCAAAATATGAAACAAAAAGATAAGACAAATAGGAAGATGGTAAACAGTACATACCAGGTGTCCATGTCCCTAGGGTCCAAAAAGCACACCTCACAATTCAAAACCAGCGCTTTTAGAGGCTTCTAAATTCCCACCCCACCTACGTCACAGAAAGGGCGTTCCCCTCCCCCTGGTTGGCTGTGCCAAGACAGGAGGTGGGGCCCTGGTCAAGATGTCAGCCTCCATGACTGACCATATGGTTGGTGGGGTTTCCTAGTCCATATACATTTTACAATACCCTGTTTCCAACCGCATGATCCTGTACGGGCCCCAGACAGGACCTGGTACCTTACAACTCCACGAGACACCTATAGATACGACAAAACCCCCAAAAAACATGAATCCTTATATTTGTAACCCATGCTCAATTATTTAAATTATTTTGCTTGTAATAAAACCGCTCATTTATTTCTCATACCACTTTTATATCCTTGCTAAGTATGTAGGATGATTTCCTGACTGCTTAGTACAGTTACTGGAACAATAAAGAAACAAGGATCTGGGATGTTAGTTTATTAAATTGCATCAATTTTGCAGATTTCCCTATACTGAGGGAATATCATATGTTTTTACACATTGTAACTTACTTCATTTACATCAGAAATGTTTTGAGCAATGCAAACAGTTTTTCCCTTTGGTGATACTTGCAAAATTAAAGTTAACGAAATATTTGAAGTGGAGTTGTGTCATGTTTTGTTTTAGCAAATCTGGTAGAAATATTTCCACACGCGTGCCCCTGTATAAGTGAGAAGACTTATTTTCTAATTTGACCATACAACTCCTTGGTGTAACTGGAAGAAGTTTCAGTGTTTTCAAAAGACATTCAAAGGTTTTTTGCCAGTGTCAAACATAGACAGCTAATTGTTCTTCTGGATGATTAAGAAAGGTTACTCATATGAATGGCTTTTCCAGTCAATGTTTTTATGTTTCAATGTTTCAATGAAAAAAAAAACCAAACAAAACAAAGAATGAGGTTTAGTGACTGAGTAGCTATACCAATACTGCCTTATATTTCTCTTTCAACAAACAATAGCATAATGTGATAGTCAAGCTCTAGTTCTCAAAACTTAAGTAGAGAATTGTTGATATTGTATCAACTGTATATTATTGATATAGTATCAACTATTATTGATAGTTGAACTTGATAATCTTAAAGGTCTTTTCCAACTGAATGATTCTATGACTCTATGATTATTATTCTAAAATTAATAGAAACTGGATAGCTAGATATTTAAGAGAATTGTTTTGATTATTTATGAATCATTATTTAAGTATGTGTGATAATTAAGATTTACTACCTTTGCTAAAGGGCAGAGCAGAATCCTCCTCAATAAATTCTACTTTGTGCAATTCTGACAGGGCTCCTGGCTTCTTGTAAGTCAATGGCAGCGCTTCATCCACTTCACTTCAGTTAGGATTTCATTAAAAGAATATTTGGGATAATTAGGGATGAATCATGGGACTCCTGTTATTCATTCTTAATGATCACAAATAGGATCCATGAAATGCTTACTGAAGTTAATTGGAAGACTAAGATTGCTTTCAATAGACTTTAGTCCAGGTTTCTTATTTTACACACAGGCACTAGTGTAATTTTTTTCAGGTTTTTTTTTTTTTTTTTAAGGCTTTTGGATTCACTATGGCATTTCCTCATTTACAGAGTTCCCACACTGTCCCATATTCATGACCTACAGAGTAGACATTGTTGAGTCAGTTGTATTTCTTAAATGACGTCAGTCCACGGTTAGCGTGTGTGTGATGGTCATTGTTGGTCACCATCCCTAGTTTAGAACAAGTGAGGTGATTGTTCCCTGAAGCAAATTTCTCTCCTCCAGATCTGCTTAGCATTGGGTTTAGTAATTTGGCCCCATAGTCTCTCCTCTCCCATAATCCAACAGTTAATTTGGTCATTCAGTATCTTCTTCATTTTTCATAATGTCTTGCTTATCATACAATATTAGTACAACTCTCTTGCAGTTTTGCTGATAATTCATCCACTTCTGTCACTGTACAATATTTAATGATGTAAAACAGAGAGATAAAATAGCAGAGCAACCTGAAAATCTTTTCTTCTTTTTGATATAGAAGCATGGAATTGTCAAAATCAAAGTCTATTTCAGGACAGGATATAGAACAGATCTTCACATGTGGGTCTTAAGCCGTGGTTAAAATGGTATTTTTGTAAGAGTTTAAATGAGACAAATTTGACAACACTCAATGGGTATGGTCTTTCAGTGTTATTATCATGGAATATATAATTTCAGCATGGATGTCAGCCTGAAGAACCTGGTATCTAGAAAAGAATTTGCTGTCTTTCAAAACCAGAAAGAAACAAAACTAAGCAAATATTAAAGAACAAGAGGGAGAAGGAAAAAGTCAATTTATACTGAATGGCAGAGTGACTCCCCCTCCCCCCATTTTGAAAAACTGTTTACATTGCTCAAAACATTTCTGATGTAAATGAAGTAAGTTACAATGTGTAAAAACATATGATATTCCCTCAGTACAGGGAAATCTGCAAAAGGGAAGGGAAG